>JAPYZE010000098.1:0-65601 GCA_030522805.1 Leptomastidea abnormis
ATTTCTGATGTTGTACCTTTCTTCGTAATAATTTTAGGGCTATGTCTTTATCGCTATATTCTGAGTTGTGCCCTTCTTCTTCCGAGGCACCGATATACAGTTATATATTTCGTGACGTCAAGGAATATCGATTTTTCAACTCACTACTATGTCGATTTTCTATTTTCATTATACTTACACAAGCCTTACAGGTATATAGGTATGCCACTTACATATCACTCTGGCTTTTACATCGGCGGATAATCAAAAAATCAATATAAGAAAGGATCAGTTAAAATGTGGCTTGCAATAATAATGAGCCTGAAATTGTTTTAAAATTGTCTGAAATTGAGATGCAAATAAAGAAAAAAAATTATATCGTGTAAAAGAAACAAACAAAATTTAAATTGTTTGACATTGAAAAAAAAAAAAGTTATCAGGAAGAAAGAAGAAAAAAAGTAGAAAATCTTGTTAAAACGAAATAGCCGGGTTGTGTGTTAAAATAAGAAAAGGTCGGGTAAAAATCCGGGGTATAGAGGCCGGTAGTCGTTTCGAGAGCGGTTAGGGCCACTCTGCTTGCGGCTAGTAAAAAGGCTCCCACGCACAAAAGGTGCAAAAGCCCTCCCGAGAGGAAAGGGAGTATAGTCGGTATAGTCGGTAAGGGGGTGGTAGGCATTGAATGAGCGCTTAACGCGATATAATCCACGTGAAAGAGCTGCGGTATAGTGGGTGTGTGTGTGTGTGTCTGTGTGTATAAACGTGTGTATGGAGTTGTGTGACTATACCTATAGCTTATTTTGGCTTGAATATCAGCAGCCTGGGTGCCAGTATATATATAGAATAAATTGAATACCTCCGGCGATCGCGCGCGCTCGCGCGTATTCGGATTACACAGAGGAGCCGCGGCAGGATAACGCGGTCGCTCCTCAAAGGCGATGATTCGTCTACTCGGGGCGAGATTCCATCCCGGCCAATATAAGACACACGTATAGCCGACGGTGGCGGAAGCGAGATGGGGGCTGAATTTCTCTGCGGGTGGACTTTGGCTTTTGAAGCTGGCAGGCTGATTTTCGCGCAGCGGGCGCGAAATTGCAATATTGCGTAGAGAATCGATATATCGGACGGTGGGAGGGGGAGAGGGAAGAGCAAGCAGAAGGTTCGGTACGGGCTTATAGGTATACCTAGCCAATTCTATATACCTAGCTATACATATACGCATGTAGGTACTACACCTCGCGCGCCTCATCGTCCCTTTATAATACCTGCACTCGCGTGTATGCAGCCCGTCTGCCGCATCCGCTTCCCCCTTATACCCCTGCTACCGGCACATGCTCGCTTGGAGCTTGAAGTTGGGCTTATAATGCATACATAATATAGCTATAGCTATATCTATACGTGCGATCCGGTCGTGTGCAATTTCCCTTCCCTCTACCTACCCTCCCGCTGCTTCTGCTGCTGCTGATTGTCTTTCTCTTTCACCCGTTTTACGAGCACAAGCTGTGCCACTATACGGCTGGTTGCCCTTCCTCCTTCCCCGCCGCGGCTGCAGTGCGATAGGCGGACAATCGATGCCGACCCTCGTGCGAGCGCAAGAGCACCGCGCGTCCTGCGGCTGCTGCTACTCCTCGCGGCGCGCTTTACTCCTATATGTCCGCGTCGGCGCCTCTCTATGTGTATACTGCGATAAGAGAAAGAGAAAGAGAAAGATTCTCTTTCATCCCTCTCGCTTTCTCGTCCCTTTCCCTCTCTAGGGACGAGCCAAGAGAACACCCGCTTCTCTTGCTCTTGCTCATCCTTACACCTCCCCACACGGGAGGTCCTCTTCCTCCTCTACAGTTACTACCTACCTATATAGGTATATATACACTCACACGTATAGTCTACTTCCCTCCCGTTGCTCTTCTACTATACTCCTTTCCCGTGTGTTTGACTTTCTCATCGGCTACTCGCACTTATTTCGTCTGGCCTCTTATTGCCCATATACTTTTTTATCTTACTCCTCGTCTTCCTCCTTCGCATCCTGATGCCCTAATTGCTATTACCGTGTTTTCTTTTAACTCTTTCTTTCTACCTCCCGGTGTTTTATCACTTTCTCATTATTTGTCTAGCCCATACATAGCGAACAGAGAAGCCTATCTTTCTTTCTTTCTTTTTTTTCTATCAACGTCTTATACTGTCTGACTTGTTCCTCTGTTATAGGCATTTACTACTACTACTACATACTTTCGTCTCCCGACCGCAGAGTCGCAATGTACCAGACACATTCCGATGCAGAGAAAAGACTTCGCTCAACGACTGCACAAATAACATTTTTCAACCCTCCCTCTCTTCCTCACTCGTTTTCTATTCTTCTCGCGTGGTAAGTTTTAAAACTTTCGTTATTTCATTGTGCCATCACTCCCGCCACCACCACCATCACCACCACCGTCGCCGTTTGGCTGCAGGACTTTATTTCGAATTTTTATATTGAAAACTTGAAATATGCGGAAAAAGGGGGATATGAGATGGGATGGACATTAAAAAGTTTTGTAAAATTAATCTTTTGAAATTTCACAGAGTATGTTGTCGTTGTTATTGTTGTAGAGGTAATATGGCTCGAAGAATTAAGGAATTGATCGATGGAAAAAAAATACTTTATCTTTTCTTCTTCAAAAAGAATTTAAATTCAGTCCTCGTAATACGGCTTTTATGGAATAATTGATCTCAATTTCAGGCTCCTTGAACTTAAATCTCTTTGTAAGATAAAACAAATCAATGTCGTTGGAGCACTTACATAAATTCTCTCGCGTGTCTCTTTTCCTTCCTCTATACTATACCTCACACCCCCCTGCCTTCTTACCCTCAAACGCTTCCTTTTAAGTGACACCTAAGGACGCCGGTAGCTTTGTTTATGATGTTACTCTCCCAAAAGTTTTTTAAATGACCCTATAGATCCTTACTCACTATCGAACATAAATTATTCATCAGAAGGAGAATTATAATCTTATTCCTATATAAAGTAGCTAGCGGAAATAATTTTTAAAATCATTTTGTCGATAAATTTTGAATTAATTAGGCGAGAATTTGAATTTCTTACGTAAGTATGTTGGAAAGCTTGGGATGTTTAAAAAAAAATAAATGATTTATCCATCGATTAAAAATATTAAACATTCATGCAGCAAATTTGTAATTTCAACTTTCATGATGATCCAAATTCTGATATGGATTACTTTAAAATTGGAAGTGACTGGTGTTCATTTGTAAAACACATTGTTCTTGAGATTAAATTTTGCAATTTTTAATTAAACCAAATTTATATAAATTTTCGTTTCATTAAATAATTGAGTAATAATAATAAATTTATAATTAGGTTTTAAAATAACCACAAATATATTATAATAAATTTATTACGTAAATAATAAGTTGGGTAGGATAATCGAGACGAGAACAAACTTTAATTATTACTTTGAAAAGTTAATTACATTAGCCAAGCATTACCGAAATAATGGACAAATTTAATTGTGAAGCCAATGTACTCCCTTTCAATGGGGGGAGATGGAGGAAAAATAAACATCGACTAAGCCGAGATAATTATTCCATTGACATATTTTATTAAAGCATTTAAAAAAGAAATTAATGAAGATTATAAATAGTTTATGCTAGTTAAAAATAACTTTCCTTAAGCGCTCCAAAGCAATAAAATACAATTTTTTATCGTATTTTAATCCGTTAAAAAAATTTATTATGTAAAAAAATTTTAAAAATTAATCTCAAATGTAATCCTTGTTTTAATATTAATTAACCAAATATCTTCATAATTTTGCCAAACAAGGAAATATAAGCATAAAAATTATTAAAAAAAAAGACATAGAATAGCATGTGATCACAAATACTCACAAGGGTGATAAAACCAATCCGATAGCAAAAGCGTCAGAAGGAGCAGGATCGAGTCTGGAGTAGCCAACGCCGTCCGAGGTGTTAGTCTAGGGGGAACAGCTCCAATGGGAATATATAATAGAATCCAAATCAAGGGGGTTGTTCGAGAGAAGCGATAGAGCGTGTGCGGGGTGGCCCCGTGCGTGGCGCAATGCAGACTGCGGCGGGCCGGCAGCAGCTGCTGGTCCCCGGAAAGCTACTGGTGAAGAAGCCAGCACACTCGCACTCGGTCGACTCGTCGCCGTAATGTGCCACCACCGCTGATGCTGCTGCTGCTACTGCTGTTACCGCGACGTCGCGCGCGCGCAGGCACAGTGTAGTGTATTATAGAAGGAACAGAGCAGCAGCAGCTGAACTAACGGGGGTTCGAAGACCGACCGCCCCGCCGTATAATCACCCCGCGGCCCCGATATATGCGCGCGTTCTCTCTTCTTTCTTTCTTTTTTTCTTTCTTTCTTTCTTTCTTTCTCTTTTCGCGCCCCGCGGCAAGCAACTTTCTTTTTAAAGAGCTTTTTCAACTCGGATTCTTGGCTAATCATTGATTTTACAAAGGAATTTCTTTTTTTCTTTCTTTCTTTCTTTTTTCTGTTTACTTGATATTGTTATTGTTGTTGGCTTATATACAAATTTGTAAGGGTGCTTTTTTGCTTGTTAACTAGACTTTGATATTTCGAGTCTCTATATAGCGTATCAATTTAAGGATTTTCATAAATTAAAAAATGAAAAAAAAAAATTCAAAACAGATTTCTGAAAAAGTTTGCTAATATTGTAATACGGCGTATTGTCGCCAACAACATTTGCATTGTCAAAAACATTTTTAAAAATATTATACTCCCGTTCCATGACTGTAGTGTTTGCGTGTCCTCAAAACTTTATACTTTGCACATTTCTGCGCATCATCACATCGTCGTTGCAGTTTTATTTTGCAGGCGAAATTTCGTTGTTGTATATGCCAGCGACGAAAGTTTATACAATTTTCACGCAGAGCGCAAAAGTAGACCGAGCTAGCTACCCCTTTTCCCTTCTCTACCTTCCCTTCCTCGCTCAGGCCAACCCTTCTCACCCCCCAAACATAACACATATCCCCCCCCCTCCTACCCTTTTACTCTTTCTCCTCGACCGCTCAACTGGCTTATCGCACCCGAAACGGCGGCAGTGGCGGCTCTATACAAGCACAAAGAGAAAGTTCGCGCTGAGCAGCAGAGAGAAAGATAAAAAAACGGCAGTGGCGGCAACGGCGCACCCAGCACACGAAATGAAAAAGGCCGAGGCTGAAAAAAAAAAAAAAATAATCGATCGTCAAACGAGATACGCGCGGCGCGTTACACGAAAAAGTTTCGGGTGTCATCGTATCACGGTATATACCTAGTTGCTAACTTTCTCAGCCATAAATAAAGCTTGCTCTCTTTTTCTCACCCCCTGAACACTCCCCCAGATCTACCGTTACCGTTGACATTTAACGCGTTTCGCGTTTCCAATTTACTCGAGAAATGGACGCCGTTACTATTACAAAAAAAAAACAGAAAAAAAGAAAAAAATCTAAAAAGCCAGATTGACGTGCTTTTTCCCTTTTTCTTTCGATGGCAATAGCACCTATATATACGTAAGTTGGCATGAAGCGAGAAACTTCTTGGGTTCTATCAGACGCTCTGCTTTCAAACACTTGAGAAGTGAAGAGCTTCGCGTCTCGAGAGATTAACGTCTCCAAAGAGCTACTGCTAGTTGAACAACCCCTTAACCCTCCTCCCCCCCCCCTCTATATACTTACATGCGGGTGAACGTGCGTGAGAGCTTGCCGAATCAAGGGGTTCGCGATTGAGTCATACGCATAGTTAGGGGTAGTTTGGTGAATCATCACCCCATACTCTTATGTATATTTTTTGCGATTTTTTTTTCTTTTCTTTTTATGGTTTACGATTGCATTTATAGCATAGCTTTTAATTACAATGCATAGTCACGAGATAGAATATATTGTTTCTTTGTACTTATTTTTCTAATTTTATAAAAGATCCGATCTGATTTATTACGTTAAATATTATTCAAAAAATAATCGGATTTGGAATTTTGAAATAAAATCGATTTTGTTATTAAGGCATGACGTGAGGATAAATAAAATGATTTATGTACTTTGTAAACCGATATATACGTTACAAAAAAAAAAAATAAATAATACCAGCTTAAATAAAAATCTATTTTTCAATTATTTTATCACGTATCAGGTTCAGGTTGACTTTTAATTATGAATAAAAAGCTTTTCGATTGAATCCATTGAATATCGCGTAACATTTAAAAAACAAACAAACAAAATTGTAGAACATCGACGTTCAGTTATTTGACACTACATTCACTCATGTGTATAATTTTGAATTAAGCAACAAAATATATATATCCAGTGCTACGAGTTTATTATCATTATTTATTGTTTTAAAGATAAAAGCTTGTTATTGTTTTCAAAGTGGATTAGAATAAAATCGCAAAGAAATGACATCAAATGAACCGTCAGTTATTTTTATTAGATTTTGTTAAAATTTACCTTCCAGTAGTTATTGAGAAAAGAAAAAATTATTGACAACCTCATATATACATATTTTCAACAGACCTGACTACGATGGTAAATCGGTAATCTGGAAAACGGGTCACTTTTTCCGATTATATTGGACTGCTCTCTTCGCGATATTATGGCCCTTGATGATGGCCCCAATTCTCTACACTTACATCGATAAGGTAATTAATTCTAGTCAATAGCAAAATAGTATACGATTTAATAATCAAAAGCAGGTAAAATTATCGTCAGCACGTGTTGACATACAATATATATGATATGTATAATAATTACAGCCGGAAGTGAGATGCGCATTCGTGGTGCTAATGATGGCCGGCTACTGGGTGACGGAATGCATGCCGCTGGCGATCTCATCCCTCCTGCCGGTGGTGCTGTTCCCAGCGTTCGGCGTCCTGAGCACCGCGGAGGTCTGCGACTGCTACATGAACGACACGATAATGGTCTTCCTGGGCGGACTGATACTCGCGATTGCCATAGAACACTGCAACCTCCACATGCGGATAGCTCTCGGGGTGATGCGGCTGGTGGGCTGCAGTCACCCTCGCCTCTTAGGTGGTCTCCTCGTCGTCACCACCCTCCTCTCCATGTGGATCTCCAATACCGCCTGCACTGCCATGATGATCCCCATTATTTTTGCCGTGCTCTACGAGCTCGAGAGGGTGAGCTGTTTGCCTGTAGCTCCAATTCTCTCTCTCTCTCTTGCGTTCAATAACAATGCACCGCATCGTTGTTTTTTCTGGTATTCCAGGAGGGCTTGGGAAAGGTGTTCAAGGATCGAGACGACCCAAACAGGCAAGTACAATACACACATATTACAAGCAGTTACGGCTTCTCGAAAAGAAATGAATGGCCAACCTTATTACGTTTAGCGAACCAGAGCCGACGAATGTAACAAAGGCCTACGTACTCGCAACGGCTTACGCTTCGACCTTCGGCGGTACCTCGACCCTGGTTGGCACTGGCACCAACTTGACTTTCAAGGGAATCTTCGAGACTACCTTCCCGGACTCCGAGGGTATTAACTTTGGTGACTGGATGCTCTGGGCAACTCCAACTGCCTTGATCAACATCTTCTTCACCTGGCTGTACATGCTGATCTTTTATCTCGGCGCCCTGCGACCTAATAGCCAAAATGCCCGGGAAGCTTCGATCGGCCTTGAGGGCGCATCTGTAGCCAATAGGGTCAGCATATACATATATATTTCTACCTCTCTACAGCTATTTTTTAAATTTATTTTTATTTAAATTTTTCACGCAGATCATTAAAGAAAAATACGAAAATCTGGGTCACATGAACTTTCACGAGTGGGCCGTAGCCGTGCTATTCTTTTTAGCTACCATACTTTGGTTGCTACGCAAGCCTGGATTCATACCCGGCTGGGCTGAAATACTCTCGCCAATGTAAGCTCCTATATACAAAAAATCCGATACCCCCCCCCCCCCCCCTTCCCAATATTTGCTTTTCTTCAACACTCCATCTATATCTATCTATTTCTTTTCTGGTCAACAGAGATATTCGAGACTCTTCGCCTATTATGTTTATTACGATGCTCATGTTTCTGATACCTAAGGAACCTCACTTCCTCAATATTTGCAGCAAAGATGGTAGGTGACTTAAAGGCTCTTTTTAAATTTTAATTAATCGTTTTAGAAAAATTTTTTCATTTTTTATCATTACATAAAATAAAATTAAAAAAAAATTTTTAATAATTTTTTTTGTTTTTTGGAATAACGGCAATGCAAATAAAAAATTATCAAGTATATGAGACGAATAAAGAATGAGAAATTTCCACTTAGCAAACAAGAGGCCGAAAGCGAAATCCGAGGGTCTAATTACGTGGAAAATCATAGAGACTCGTATGCCTTGGAGTCTGATGTTCTTGTTGGGGGGTGGCTTTGCCATATCAAAGGGCAGCATCGCATCGGGCCTATCGAGAATGGTTGGAGAGTCTTTGTCTCCGCTCAAGGGCCAGCCGCCCTTCCTCATCCTTTGCGTTACTCTTGCCGTCGTGAGTCAAGTTACCGAGTTCACCTCAAATATTGGGATAGCAAACATCATGCTGCCAGTTGTTGCTCAGATGGTACTTATTATTACCCGGCTTTTTTATGTATTTTTTTCTTTACTTCATAAGTACAATCGTACATACCCTTATTTTATATAACAAATTTTTTAATACAAATAATTTTAAAACCTTTTTTTGTTATCTTGTACTTTTAAAACGGAAGAATTAATCGACTTATTGAATATGCACACTACGAAATATTTCTTTTAGAGCATTATAGTAAAGGTTCACCCCTTGTATTTGATGATACCAACTACAATGATCTGTTCTTATGCATTTCGATTCCCGGCCGGTACGCCGCCAAACGCAATAGTTACCGTTCAGGGACACGTATCAGTCAAGAGTCTTATAATTGGCGGATGTGGTGTCTCAATGTACAGTCTTCTGGTTATCATAGCGACATTCCCGACCTGGGGTGTGTTTGTGTATGATATAAATGGATTTCCCGACTGGGCCCAGCCCAAAAATAAGAGCATATAAGTTTAAGACAGTTAATATTGATTCAAGTTTTTTTATTATGCTAATGATCTATTTCAATTTCGTTAAAATGTATTTGTTATTTTACAATAGAGACTTTCATCTCATTCGCAAAACTTTTATGGATGTAAGTTGTTTGTTACAAAAGGAAAAAAAAATAAAAAATATGTTATAAATGATTGTTTGCATAAAATAAATGTGATGCTTCTTGTAAAATTTTTTAGATTAAGAAACTTACTAGATCTAGATTTACATAGACAAAGATTAAAAGTCTCTTATTTAAGAAAGATATCTATTACTCTGTATCCTCACAGAGGATAATTTAGTAACACCTTATGTAGGTATTTATAGTCTTAATTTTTTATCATAGACTAAAAGAGACTAAAAATAATATTTGTATTAAAAAATAAGCTGGTAAGCCAGCACAGTTTTTACCACATAGTTCAATGACTTTGCCATCACTATTCACTGCACTTTGACTCTTGCACATTTGAAAGACGTATATTTGCACTGTTATGATTTCATGCCAGGTGAATTTGGTTCTGGTTTCTTAGGACTCGAATTGATTTCTTGTTGCTCTAGTCTACGATGACGGAGCATTGTCGATAAAACTCCATTAAAACTAGCTGTTTTCTTCTTTGCACTGCCCTTAGGTGTACTTTCGCCAACTCTCCTAACTGGTAACCTTGGCGAAGCCATTTCATCCATAAAATCAAAATCTGATTTTTCTTTTGGCCTAAAATTAATTTTCTTATAACAATGTATTTTTTATAATCAATTAAAGTTAAAAATTTTAACTTAATTAATAAAAAAAAATTAATAAACACAAATAAAAAAAAAAATATTTACTTGTATTCATTTAAATGGTCTTGTTGATGGTTATTCATTGTAATTGGAGAAGGTTCACGTCTACCTGGACATTTCCATTCAAGCTCCAAAACTTCGTTGTTCCTCTCCAAACCTTCAATTAGCGAGACAACGTCTTCAGGCTTGTGCACCCAGCCATTCTGTGATGTTATAAAAGAAATTTTTAGAAACAATTAAATTTAACAAACAACCGGCGTCAAAACACTGTGTCTTAAAATCTTGTGTGATATTACCTTTGGATCCACTTCATACTTTTCATCATCAGAACACTCAACTACCCAATCCTCTTCGTTTCTGTCCATTTTTTTCATGAATATATTTTTTATTTCCACTAAATATTTTATTTTAATTATTATTGTTAATTTATTTAAATTTATAAAAACCGAAACTTTACATTTTGAGGTTATGTTTGTAAGTGTGCGTCAGTTCTATACAACTTGTAAATTACTATCACGCCACAACGAAAAAGCGGGAATTCGAAGACACTCAAAATTTATCGTACATCGGCAAAACAGAATTCTCAATTTAAAAAGTTTACAAATATTATCAAAGTTGCGACTTGCGAGTTGCGAATATTGAAACCTTATAAGTTACATCAATAATTTATAAAAATAATAAAAATTACAATTTCTTTTTGTAAATCAAATTTAATTTCTTTCTTCTGGTCAAATTCAAAGTTGCATTACATTTGTATTAAATTATTTGAAAATGAAAGCTGCAACTATATTTATCAAATATATTAAAAAACGCAGTTAGCGAAAAAATTACAATTTTATCAAATCCCATAAAGTTTGTGAAAAATTCCTAGAGAATATAAACATGCAAATAAACGCTTTAATAACTAATACATCTTATAACGTATGCTTTGTTTAAATTTTCAATTGCAAGAGTGAAAAAGCTGGCAAGAATACCGAGCACGATCGGTAGTAGGATAGAAAAAAATATTTATAAGTATAAAGCCAAGAGCTTGCAGTCGTTAATGAAAAATGATCGAAAGGGACAAAAACAAGAATGTCTCCGCACTTGAGCAATAATTTTGCACGTGCAACCGTTGAAAAGTGAGAGAGGCCTGATGCTAATAAGTAAGTAATAGGTAGTGCTAATTTATATACTAGTCAGCTTAGCGCGTCGCTCCCGCGAAGGTGTGTGCGGATGATGAGGTCGCTCTCGCACCTTCGGCCAGCCTCGCTCGGAGCGGAGCAGAGCCGGTTAATACTTACTTCTATACTCCCCCATCTCCGCGTCTCACCTCCACTCGCGGACTCTCCTCGGTACTGGCCGGTGCGCTTGCCGCTTGCTTATATTTTTAGCCCCACATACATACCTATATACACACACGCACACGAGCGCACGTCATGCACGTCGACGGCGGCAGCACAACGGTGCGGCGAAGACGACGGCCGTAAAGAAGGAGCAAGTAAGTATAGGTAGACATCACACCAACGCAGCTCCGGTCAGAGAACGATTTAGCTTAAATGCCGTGGGATCGCCGGCGTCTACGGCACGAAGATGAGCAAGGGCTGCTGGATACTCGACGAGGACGACAGGGGTAAGTTGATTGTTCATATGTTTACTTGATTATTATTAGGGACTCCGAAATCGATTAAATACCCTGCTTACTTGAGCTCGATGAGATATAATAGCCGGCCGATCGAGCTTTTACGTCACGAAAATTCGAGCTTTTTCTGACCCCCGCACCTAGCCATTTCCGTCTAAAATTACATTTTTACACGTCTTTTGTCTCATTGCCTCTTCTTTTATATATGACTTATACTCGGATTAATTTGCATTTTGTTACGTTTGATGAATAAATCGTCGCGTAAACGCTATAGGATACATCCTATTTTTTTTTTCATTTTTTTTAACAAGAAAATAAAAGTATTTGTTATTATGAAATCGGTCGATTAATTGCTACGCAATTGCTCAATTTCCTCCAAAAGCGTAAATTTACCGAAATTTTGTAAGTCAACAATAAATATACCTACTTGTTAGTGCAAAGTATTTTTTAATTAATTTGAATATTTATTGCTTTCAACGAATCTTATTTATAAATGTTTATCCGAGATTTATTTTAAAGCAATAGAAATATGTATATTAAAATAATATTTCTGGAGGGTGTATTAATAATCTTCAAATTTTTAGCTCTGTACATTGATTTGGAAGAGGAAACTGAGGAAGAAAAGGCAGATAAAATATATAGCAATTGGGATCAGTTGCCTGACATACTCCTTGAAGAAATATTTTCTTATCTATCAATTAAAGAACGCTACTATGCATCTCTTGTGTGTCGAAATTGGTATAGAGCTTTTAAGCTGCCTTATGTTTGGTCAACATTTGTTTTGGAGGACACAACTCTTACAAGAGGGAAATTCAATTACTACAGTGGATGGCAGTATGTTTTGGATCATATGAGAACATCAACATGTTTAAGCAAAGTTGGAAAGAATTTCAAGTGCCTGGTTTTTGAACCAATGATGAATTTTCACAATCTTTTTGAATTTATGAATATGATATCATGGTACGTTGAGAGACAGGGGACTGATGCAAGTGCAGCTGGTATAGGAACTCACATTCGTAGATTAAAATTTACTTTTCCTTGTAATATGGCAAACAGAAGTAATTCTGACGCTGTAAGATTGTTTGGAACAGGTGGAAAATTACTTGAAGAACTCAAAAGACTTATGAAGAATCTTGAAAATTTAAAATGCTTGGAATTGATTGATCTTTTACTTGATAGTACAGAAGCATTACATTTAATGGATGATATTTGTGCCAATTGTACACAGACTTTGACCAAATTAGTATTGATAAATACAACAAAAACACATTGTCCCCTCTTGCACGTTGGAGTCTTTTTGAATTTAAATGTGAGTATTATATTACTTAAAATAAATTTTTATAAAAAAATAATTTTAATTTTAATTTCCTTGCAGACTCTAGTCATAAGCCCACAAAATCTTCATGAAGATGTGATAGAACTTTTAGGATACACTAAATTAGAGCACCTTCATATATTTCAAAACCGTTACAGTCCCAAGGATACAACTCATATAGTAAGAAATTTAATTTATTTACCTTAAAATGTTTTAACATGAAATAAATAAAACTAATATTTGTTAATTACCTTTTCAGCTAAAAAATAACACATGGAAAAAAACTAGAATAAACAATCCTAAATTGAAAGTTCATTTTGAAATAGAAAGTCAGAAATCATCTGATATTATACTCCCATTTAATATAAACGAATACAATGAAATTCCTTGTCACAGCATAGTCATAGATAATCCAAATACCAAGGTACATAGTTGTAACTAAAAAAATTCTGTTTTTTCCATTATTTCTTTGTAAATACAAAATATTAATTCATATTTTCAGATACCAGCATCAATTATTTTGAGTCATGCAATGCATTTTGGTAAATGGCTGCATATTTATGCTTTAAAAGGATTGACAAGATATTATCTAGATAAAGTATTTTCTAAAAGGATAGATGAAGTCATTGTAAAATTCTGCAAACTGTGTCCAAATCTTCACACATTGGTAGAACTTTCAATGCTTTAGTGCACTTTTATACCTGTTTTAACTTATAATGCATTTTCTGTGAATAATAGTTTCTTTTATTATTTATATGACATACTAACAACAAAAAACTTCAAAGCTAATATAACTTATATTTTTTAATGTTTATACTTATTTTTGCTTACACTGTACTAAAATCTACTTTGTACATTGAATGGCCTGTGATATTAAGAACTGACCTTAGATAATATATATTAACAATAATATTTGTCTTCTTTTATTTTTTCCTGTCTTTTGCTGTGACTGTGTTGAAGAACTAAAAATTCAAAAATGATTTAGTAAGTCCTCGTATGCTTTCTTCGCAGATGATACGCGATAAAATCTCGACAGCCACCCTATTAGAAATCGTATCTACTTCTAAATCGTTGCGTTGCCTATATGTCAGACGAAATGTAATTTTAAAAAAATGCGACTCTGATTGGCTGAATATCAGCGATTGGTCTGCAGAACACTACAAATGGATTAAAGATACTTGTCACGATTACGAAAAAACCGAACGAGAAGTTTCAAGAATACTGGGATATCGATGGCACATGCTCTCCGAAAAAGAATTCTCTAAGCAAACAATCAAATTACACATAAATGATTATTAGTATTGAATTTTATTTTTTAAGTTTTTATGTACTTTTTTGCTACTGCCTAATTTTGAGAAGTACAATTTTTCATATTAGGCCACAGTACTTCTGCTTTTTAAATCATGCAATGCTCATCATTCTTGCAGTATTTTTATTTTTATTCAAACGTAAATTTATATTTAAATAATCATTTAGACAGTATTTTAAATTGGTAAAAAAAACTTTTTATCACTACTTCATTAACATGTTTTTATGTATTTTTTGTAAATATATATTGTATATAATACTATTATAAAAAAACAAATTGTATTTGAGTGTTAATAAATCTACTAATGTTTTTCAAAAAATTTTGTTAAATTCTCCTAAACATCTACTATATTAAAAAAAAATAAGGAAAATAAATAAATCTTTATAGTTAGTTCATTAAGTTTATTATACATGTATACTTATTATTTTATAAACTATATTATATGTAAATGCTGAATATTTACGTCGTTAAAATAAATACAAGGCAACATAAAAATCAACGTAGATTTGGCAAAAACAGAAACGAGTTTGCTTAGCAGCAAGCAAATCAACTATATCTGCACCAATACGTGATAAAACAAAATTAATCTATCTAATATTTAAAAATTGCAACTGATCAAAATATTTTCTTGTATATACAATAAATTATACACGTGCACGTGTATGTCAAGTTTACAAAAGTAGTAAATATTATGCTAGATTCTTAACAGAAACAAGTACTTTGATAATCGTTTACAAAGTCTTTGAATTTCCTAGATTTTTTCAATCGCTTTTAAATTGGTACTACAAATGATTTACTAATAAATTTCGAATACCAGAGGAAAATAAAAATTAACAAGAGTGTATTTTCTTACTTAACAATCAAATAAATAAAATAATACACGGCTGGATTGCGCCAACTAAAATCATGTAAAATTGATCACACGAAAATTGATTACCAATGAATTTATATAGCGAAGGCAGCTGAGCGCTTATCTCGGACTTTATTCCTTTGGAGTGTGCGAGCCTTGAACGCTGCTGCATTCATTAAAGTCTGAAAATGACAATATGGTTGTTATATAACTAATGCAATCAAGCTAAAAATACGTGTATATGAAGTAAAAAAGCAAAAATACAGAGATTGTATAATTGGGAGACTTACTCTTTCTAATTTACTAGTTTTTTGCGATGCACCAACCGGTCCGATAACTCGACTACCAAGATGGAAAATTTCACGCAACAACTGGTTTTCAGCTAGGTGGACGTTAATGCCAGGACCGAGTAGCCGACAACAAGCATTGTATTGCGTTCGTGCGCACCAGCCTTCGAGGTACAATGTTTCCGATCCGAATCTAACGTGCGTTTCCGGTATTATATCCTCCTAATATAAAAAATAATAAGAATAAATCAAGTGATCGAAAATTTTATTAAAAAAGAAATCATTATTAGTGATTGTGTACTACGTACCTCGATGTAACGCAGGATATCTCTAAAACTAGCGCGTTGCTGTTTCCTATCCTTTTTAGCTCTGTATTTATTCGAGTCCGTAGCGAGATCCTTGAGAATATCAACCAAATTAAGTGCCCAGTCCTGCTCGTAATCCTCGTCGTAATCGCGTCCAAGTTCAAAGATCACAGCCAAGGCTTCGCCAGCGGACAGACGTACATCAAGGTGAGGCGATTGGAGTAGCTCGCAGAGCCGATCCAGCGAGGGCATGTAGTTGGTCGAGCGGCCGCTTCCGAGGAGGCTGTAGACTTCGGAGGGTGCCATGATAGTGAGGAGGAGGGTCCAGGAGGAGACCGCCGCGGCATGGAGAGCTGCGGTCTCAGCCGAGACCGTGGCCACAGCACCGTTACCCTTGAGGTAGGAGCCCGCAAAAACGTTACACAATAGCTGGGTTATTTCCATGGTGTCACCGGCGTCGTTGCCGGAAAGGAACTGATTCATGCTTAGAGCCCAGCAGCACTAAAATTTAGAAAAATCGATAGGGGGTCACGAATTGCAGGGCAAGCTATTATATCAAGAAAGAGAAAGGGTTGAAAAATCTATCAGTCTGACCTCGGACCTGCCGGAGAGCGAGGCACTACCGTCGTTGGCAATGAAGGTGAGGGTAGATCTTAAGTCCTTGCTGACCAGCTCCGCGCTCTCGTACATGCCAAGCTGGACGCAGAGCAGGGTGCTGAGTCGGGCAGCGGACGACTGCTCGTCCCCTCGGCCCTTGCGCAAGCCCTTCTCGATGGAATCCGCGATAGTGAGCTTTCGATCCTCCACAAACTCCGGTACATACTTGATGGCGAAGATCTTTTCGACTCCATGGAAGCAGGCAACCCTGCCTTTCGCGCTCTTCTGCGTCAGTCCGTCAATCGCCTCCTTCAGCTTCTCTTCGAAGGCCTCCTGCTGCGTCACTTCGTCGATCTCATTGTTGTCGTTCACCTCGTCCAGCACGCTACGGTTGTCCGACTGGCCGCTGGTTACGCTGCACGCGTCGTTCAGCGACTCGTCGTCCGAGTACACCTCGGCTCCTCCTCCTCCTCCTCCGCCTCCACCTCCTCGTTTACCTCCGCCTTGACCTGTCATCAAGTAATTATTATTATTATTATTATTATCAACATTTTATTAGCCGTATTTCTCATATCATTAGGATTCTACTTATTCCTATTTTTCTGCTCTTCTTTCTTAAAAATTTAAATTCTTTTTCATCTCTCGTTTTGATATTATTTTGTTTTTATTATTTGTTAGTCTATTAAATTTTGATTTATCTACACTTCAAAATCCGCTTTAACAAAATTCAATATCAAGGAAATTCAAGATGCGTAATTTATTACAAGATAGCCGATCAAGAATCACCGTCAGAATTGAAGAGCAGTTGTATAAATAATTGCAAATATGATTTGTAAATAAAATCTGTATTTACGTCACCAACTGCAATTGTACTTTTCAAATTTAAAAAAAGCAGTAGGTACCTATATAATTATACTAAGCAATCGATCACTAGCCCAACCAAGGATTATTGGCTATATTGAATAACTGTCAAAGTTATTGATAGGAGTATTTTAATACATCTACCGCAATTTAAAGCTAAAAGTAAGCAATCCCTTGTAAATCGATCATACGTATCTTAAACGCAAGCTTCTCAAGGCGTTGTTGCTTGCAATTCGACATTGTTATTTAATAAAAAATAAAATATAGCTACCCGATGCTTAAAGTGTGTGTGTGCAAATTGACATATTATTTCAAAACAGGTACACAATCTAACTTTGATTACATAAGCTGCGACTAGGCCAGCAGCTGCTGTCCTAATTACTTGTCTGTATAATAGTAGACTTGGCTAAATCGACCATATGTTTCTTTTTTACAATATCGCAACAAAATTGACAATGTTGATCTTTGACACTTGCTCGCGGATCGATTATAACGTATAGACTGGGTGGAAAGTTACAATTTTAGTGTATGTACTTATATTACACCAAATAATATATAAGAAGTAAGGTGCTACAACTCCGTCTATGGAATTCTGATCTAAAACGTTGCGCAACACGCGACCTTTTCAAAGTCGAAACTTTCCCCTTTCACAACAGACCGCAGCTGCTTTAATATCATATTATGCTGTAAATCGTTGTTCCTCCTCTAACGCATAGGTTCCGAATTCTCTCTTGCATTTTATTATTCAGCATATAAACATAAACGAGAAATTGCAAATAAACTGCAATATTGATAAAATTGATAAGATAAAGAAAATAAGACTGGTTAGTATTTTGTTATAGAATTAAAATTTAATGCGATTAAAAAAAGTTATTTTTAAATAAACAATGTTTACATGTTTGATACCGCAAAGTTAAAATTTGGATTTATTGTAAGACAAGATTTAAGCGTCCAATTTTTATAAACATTTCGAGCATAGAATATGACGTCGCATTAAGTGGTGTAACGAAAGTGAAAACGACAAGTCGCGCGTGTGCGCGCCAGCCAAGGTCGTTCAATCCAGATTCCGATATCCGCGAGAACGAAAAAGCGAGAAAGAAAGGAGAGAAAGATAGTTATATTATGCGCAAAATAGCCGGAGCTAAGGGGCAAAATGAGAACAGTCTCGGTAGCTTTGGTTGGTGTTATTCGAGGCTGTTTGTGCTTTGAGCTGCTTTTCGTGCCAGCTAATTTAATTAGCACAAACCTGCTTGTATTGGTATATACATTATATAGGTACACAGCTGTAAAAGCTCCACACGACGCGCACGTGCGCGCTTTGTTCGTCACTAGGTATACTATCCACAGCAACTGTACGTCACAATCTGCATTTTTTATAAATATCGATTTCTAACTGCATCCCCCTCCCATGCCCCTCACCAGATTCTCTTCTTATCGGAAGAATTTTGAAGCTTTTGCTACGAAATCAATTCAAGAACAAGAATAAGGTTGCACAAGTTGATTTGATAGGACGCACGTGTCCTTTCTTCTCTTTATTTGCCTACTTTTTTTCCTGTACCTCACGTGGCTCCTGATGTGCTGGTGGATTATTTTTTTTTTAAAAAGTCACTTTTAAATGCGCAAAAGAAGCGATACCCGATATGTATATTTTTTAATTCTGTGTCATTGTATCAACAAAATTAAATTTATCTCTTTTGTTTCAATCGACCGAGTGTATCGAATAACCCCCTTCCTTTAATTGGATTCTTTTCTTCATCGCGAATACAGTAGTGAAAAAGAGAGCATCTAAAAATAAACGCACACCTATACCTACTTCGTTTTTACGAAAATATATAAATAGAGTAAACACATTTATGGCAAGCTGGTGGTTGCTGTCTTGTGAATTTTGACAGGAGACAGCTGTTCGCTTGTGATTTTTGTGAACATAACGCAATAAAAATTGTCCGATGACGATTTTTTACGCATTTTTTTTTTTTTTTATTGTCAAACGAAGCTCTATCAACAATAAACTTTTATATGTGTATTGTACGTCACTACATCCAGATAAGAAACCAATGACGATAATTTGCAGGTATTAACGAAATTTCGCGAAACACCGATAATCATGTTATCAGAAAGAGACGACGTGACAAGCTGCGCGTTAATATAATTATTATTAAAATACCTATATATGCTCCTTCGGTGTTAAGAAAAGAATATTATTCGATAAAGTAGGTCTAGTCTGAAAGAGCATACGTCAAAAACTAATTAACCTGAAAAATGTATATTCCTCATTAATAGGATGATATACCTATACACCTACACATTATTGCCTTGTGGCTCGATTTTGTATAAGACTCTATATTATGTAGGTATAACCTCATATTATTGAATCTTCGTCACATAGCGCGCATTTTCGCGTTCATCTCGTTTTCACTCGTTCTTTAAAGATACGAGAGCCTTACTTGCACATTCTTGCAACGAAGACAGAGACGCAGAGAATGCAAAGTGTGCACGCGAAAATAACTCAGCTGCACAAACTTGAAAGAGGCAAAGTCGTAAACACTTTATAGCAGAAAAAAAAATAAGCTAGTGGTCTAAGAATGTTATATGCGGTAGCTATACGAGAAAAAGAGCATCGTCATATTATGATATGATCGTCGAGCAAGAAACAGCAGAGAACAAAAGACCCAAAGAAGACGCGCTTTATTGACGCCAAACAACGACTTCTCTTCAGTTTTTTTTTTGCGCACAACGGGCTGTGTGCACACTCTTGATTCGGACCAACTTGCTTCGAGAGAGAAAAGTGCGCGAGTCGAGTCTTTCTGGAATCTTAAATATTCCGTTGTAGAGAAGAAGACAACGGGTTTAGTAGAATGTAATACCTGCATAGGTGTATATATATGTAACGGCAAAACGTGTGCACCTGAGTATAGAAATATAGGATGTAGGTAGAAGAGAAGAGGTGAGGAGGAGGAAAAGAGGGCAGGTCGAGCGATCGATGCATGGTCACATGCAGCAACGCAGCAACGAAAGGGCCTCGAGGAGGAGAGACGAAAGGAAGACGCCAAGAATAATTGGGAACACGGCGTGCAAGTCACATGGAGGTAAGGAGAACGCAACTTTTTACGGCGTCGTCGTCGTCGTAGTTTATGTGCATATCATGTTCTGGCTTTTTCCCGTGGACCTGCCTCGGGAACAGAAATAGCCCGTGACGTAAGCGCGCACGGCCGAGAAAACGGATAGAGTATACTTGTGCCTGTATAGTAGTTGACGCGCGCACGAGGTCGATGTTGAGGGCCATGGACGCATTAGGGTGGAGTTGTAGCAGGGGACGTTGTTGCTTACACATATACACACATATAGGTACACACACACACATACAAACAAGCACTTACCAGACTTTCCTCGTCTGCTGCCTTTCCCAGGCATCTTGACGGCGCTCCGCTGGCCGTTCTCGCTGAATTTCCGCCCCGTGATTATTGTTTCGGCTGCCTTCGCGATGGTATACTTTTTGTATTATTGCACAATATGTCGGAGAAACAGAGAGTGATGATGATGATGATAGAACACTAGTGTCGGGATTGATGGAAAAAACGAACGAAAGAGGGGATCGGAAAACTTTTCTTTAAGATCAAGAGGGCAAATGTCTGGCACTGTTAATTTTCTTTCGTATACTCAACGCACTGCATGGATTTTTTATGTTGACACGAGAAAAACTCATTAACATGGTGCAAACGCGTCGGAGGGGGATTACTTCCTAATGCATACACCGTCGAGACAGCCTGCCACTGGCTTTCCCACTAGTGCACTGAAGCGCCGGCCTTGCCTCTCGATGATTTTACCTTCTCGCGCGAGCTGAGAGCTTCCCTCCACCCCCCCCCCCCTCAGCCACCCATCAGGTTATTCATCCACCCCCACCTATAGCTATATACCTATATATCGTGCGCAAGCGCCTCGAAAGTGCGCGAAAAATCGACGGAGCATGCGCCCTCTAACCTCTCAACTGCGATTGGTGCTGCATACTGGCATTTAAAACCACGTGCTCGTACGGCGCCAAATTTAGAAAATTTCAAATGCTTATCGTCCTTCCTTCCTCAAACTTAAACTTTTACTTAATTGATTAATTTGAATTAAAAGCTCTAGCTATTTTCAATTTTTTTATGTAAATTCAATTATGCATCTCAATTATTTGCAATTTTCTACAAAAAGAAACAAATTTTTGTAAATTAAGCGTTAATTTAAAAAAATTATTCTACTGTTATTATCTTTAATACTCATTTTAATACTCGATTATTTAATGACTCATTTGCAACAATCATACAGATATTGTTAAGCAATTAATCATAAGCCATCGCTTACGCTTCTCACGTTCTTTTCATTACTCTTGCATATTATTGTGACTTTTGCGGGATATTGCGCATTTCCTTGTACAACCGCACAAGTTTGCATATTATTGCGTACAGGTATATGTACGTACATGGGTTTAATTGTAACTTTTACTATTGCGTGATATTGTAGTTTTTCATAGAATTACAATATTTTTTTGTATTTTTATTTATTTAATATCCATATAGCGAGTATACAAAAATAAAAAATATTTTATCAGTAATTATCAGTAAATAGTGGAACAAAACTTGGAAAGTTATTGTTTATTCATTCAAATTTATTTAGTAATAATAGTCATGTGTTATTTTTGTGCATTGTTGTCATGTTTTTATAAATTCTTAGACTTAGAGTAATATTAAATCATATATAATAGTAACGTTAAAATATGTATTTTTAATAATCTCAAGATTTTGTTCAATTGACTAATAGGTAAAAATCTCATTTTTCTACAAGTTTGTTAAACTTCCTTGATGCAGTACCTAGTTAATTTTGTTCAATTATTGAATTAGCAAGAATATTCTTGTGTGGCTTTTACGTCTTGTTTTCAAATTGGGTTTATGTAGGCCATTAAATTATTAACTGAAATGACGATGAAAGAAGCCCGCCGGCAGCAGCTTTATTTTCCTAATTCACTATAATCTAGGAAGAAAATGACAACGACGGTTTTTCTCATTGCCACAAACCTACTCTCTAGACTTATGAGGCAAGTAGTTTCTCGCAGGGAGTTACTTTTTTGATGTAGTTAAAAATGGAGTTCAAAAGATTGGCTGGTGTTGGATCTTCACATCCTTCCAAAACATCCACTACGCAAGACTGAAGAGTGTTCATGTTTCTGCAATTGAATACAAATTCATTTATTTCAATGGAGCCGCAGTAATCAACAAAATTCAATATTAATTATATTAAAAAAAAAAGTTTATACCGGCATGATTTTTGATCGAAAACCAGAGATGGAATATCAGTAATTTTAGGCAAGCCAGCGAGGCCGTTAGCTGGGTTAAACGGAAGGGTTGCATTGACACCGGAGCTGATAAAAGTCGAGTTGGCACATTGGATAAGTGGTTGAGCCTTACTCTGGAAGCATTCTGGTCCTTTGGCTGCGACAAAAACTAAAAAGCAAGAAAGGCTTATTAATGCATTTAATACCGCTTATGTGCGCGAGACGTTTCACATTATGAAGATAGAATACCAATTTTATAAAAACATATAGCATCATATTGAAAAAAATAATAAGTTTCTCAGCTTTTTAGATCATGAAAAATTAACTTTTTTTTCCATCATAAAAAAAAACTATAAAAGAAACTATAAATTTTGTTTTGACTTCGACATGTTTAATAACATTAATAGTTACAACAACGAGCATCGCTATTTCATTTTTAAATCATCAACAAAGCAATAACTCATAACATATCTACGAGAGCAACTCTTGGTTTGAATCATTATCATCGGCAGTTGAAAAAAATTAAGTAAAGCTCTCTCGCGTAACGATGATATACTTGCCGCCTGTTCTTTTCGTCCGCAGCAACCACTTTTTCCGGCATTGATAAAGTGGAGATATACTGCCGGTTATTCATAATTACAACGATATACTCACGAGCAATGCGGTCGCCTTCCTTGAAGCAAACAAAGTTGAGGATCTTCTCGGTTATGTTGTGGATGATCTTCTTGTTCTCCTTCTCTTGCTCGTCGAGGCAGGGCTCGATGGAGGCAGTGTAGTTGAGCAGGCAGTTCTTGAGTATAGGTTTCTTCAGGCAGTACTTTTTGAAGACCTCGTCGAGGTCACCGGTGGGCCTAGCCTCGTCCATCTCCTTCTTCAACTGGGTGAAATCGACAAGACCCCTGAGGCACTCCACGACCTGTGTGCTGGCCTGCTTGGCGTTGTCGTAAGCCTTGGGACTTCCGTTCTTCTCACACTTCTTACGAAATGCGTTCTCCACATCGGCGATTGGCAGCTGGCTCACGTTTAGACCCGCACCTAGGCCGCTCAGTGCGCTAAGGTTTAGGTTCTTCAACTGCGGGAGGTCGATCACCTCGTTCACCTTGGCCAACGCCTCGTCCACATTTGGCACGTTCTGGCCACTGCTCAGACAGACTAGCCCTAATCCTGAAATTTACCAAATTTTTATTCAGTAATCATTTCAATATAAGGTTTCTTCCATCCCCGTTTATTTATAATATGTATTATAGTATCGCCAATCAAAAAATATATAAAAAGCTTCGTAATTTTTATAAAGCATAAAAAATATAACTTAAAAAATAAAATTCTAAAGAAATTTTTTTTCTATTTTTGGTGATGCTGCGATAAGAAGTTTATGCTGACGTGAATGATAAACTTATATCTCGGTATGTTGTCACTTTTTAAGATAAAGCCCTCAAATCTTTGTATGTCACTTTTTGTTTGGTAGTTATTTTTTTTTTTTTTTAAATTCGATAAGAAGTCCTAACAAACTATGATAGAGATTTAATTTTTACTTTTAGTACACATTTAACAAAAGCTAATATATTTTTTTGTAAGAATATTTTTCTGGCACAATATACATAAATTTTAATTTTTATTTATTTAAAAAAAAATTGGTCACATTAAATTAATATTATAATATATTTATTTTAATTTTTCAAATCATCATCAGCATCAATTACACAACTTTTCACGTGATAATTAATAAAGATATAGATATCTCAATTTTAATATTATACATATAATTTAATGAAATTACACTACGAATTTATTTTGAGCCACATCAAATGTTAAATTTCATTAAATTTAAACGTGAAAAAATTTATACTGTTTTTGTGAATGGCTTCTTCATTAATGAAAACCCTACTGCCAATGTATGCTTAATGTAGTTCTTAAAATATATCTTCATGAATAAATGAATAAACGGTCAGTTGACAATACGTATCGAGTACAATACTGGCATGTAAGGTTTCAAATTGATACAATTTAAGCATCAGTTTTATGTTACTTTAAGAAATTAATATTTTAACACAATTTTATTATAAATCCCGGAAAAATTAAAGCATAATTTGGCTGTTCAAAATTAATATATTACAGTGCTTTGGATGATTCTGGTTGTGGATAGAACTGTCAATGAGATTACATGAATGTCACTGATAAAAATTGGTCTTGATAAAATATTATTTTTCTTTCAATTTTATTCTTATCAAAAGTCTTAGGAGTTTCGACAACGTAAATAATATACTCACATTTTAATTTAAAAAAAAAAATAAATAAAATTTCTAACCACATTTATATTATAAGCCTATATTAATATTATAAGAAATTTTAAACGTAAAAATTGTGTAGAAAAATTGAATTTAAATCAAAATGAACTTTGATCTTAGAGGGAGCATACAAAAGAGATTAATCATGTGTTATTGATAAAAGTTTTCTTGCAAGCATTACTCGTCTAATGCAAGGAAAAGAACTGCTTGATAAAATATTCTTCTACGTTCGCATTTAATTTTATCGAAATTTTTTTCAACTTTTGCTTGTACTCTTATAAACAGTTTTCATGATAATTAATGTGTACTAGAAGTATTTATTACATTATTAGCCATTGTTATAATAATTAGATTATTTTACTTTTATTATTTTATATTTTCTGTCCATTGCAAATTAAAAAAAAAAATATATAAAAATCTACAATCAAAATAACAGACTGGAATATTGTATAAGTAAATTTTTTGTGCTTTACATATAATCACTTGAAAAATTCCACTCTATGAATAGAGCACACATATTTGGGCAAAAACTTCAAATCTCATGAATTTTAAACGAGTCCAAAGAAAAAAAGAAATTGAAGATAACAACCGGTCAGACTAGTGCTCCAACAGTCGCAGCATTGACTTTTGCATATTCAAAGGTAAATCGCTATTAAGTATGACCATCGCACATGAGAGAATAATAGGAACAAACGAAAGAAGACAATTGTTCCAAATCGCACCTGATGAGTCACGCACTTGACGTATTAGTTCAAAATTTTATTTAATAATGCTTCTAGTTTATATGTTCAATCAAAAATGAATTAAAATATTTTTAAGAATAATAAAATGCACAATATTATTAAGTAAATATTTTAATGTAAATATTTGCTTTTAGAACGAAGAATATAAATTGAGCAGTATTGTTTGCTGTAAATAATAATTGAAAAAGTATAAAAAAAATTTATTTTTGCTTATTTTAATGATACACGGCGTTACGTACTACGTTTATCATAACGTGTTAGATGTTATGTTTAGCATTTTATTGCAAAACAGTGGAACTAAAATTTTTCTCAAGCTAAATACAATTGAATCAGAAATAAAACGAGTTAAATAAATTGTTTGTCTAACAAAAATAATGTAATTCTCGGATTGAGGCAAAATTTTACTTACCCATTACGAGAGTAATTATAGACCTCATGGTTACGTTGGCGTTAATAATATCTGTTGATTATTAATTTGTGTGATTCCAATGGTCAGTTGTTTTTAATGGGTTCTGTGTGAGCGCTGCAGAAGTTCTTTGGAGTGATTCGGGAGCACTTCTGGGGAGTTGTATATCCCTTCGACTCTGATGGTCGATTGCCGCTACTCTAAAGCATGACAAGCTTTTATATAATCCTATGTTTGTGTGAGTTCTCACTCTGCCCCTCTACTTATGATAGATATGTATACTTTTCGATTCAGATGCGCGTGCCTTTATTTTTTTCTCTATAATATGACAAAAAAGCTTTCTTTTTTTCTTAAGACAATGCAAAATAACGATGAATTTTACAAATTGAATTTTTAATTTAAAACGACAGTTTGTTTATCTCACAATTTAATTTGACTTTTTACGATAATTTTTAATTAATATCTTTAAGTTTGTGATTTGAATAATTGTTTTACAATGTTTTGTAGTGCAATAAAATTTTGTCATTTGAATGTTAATCCTAAAAGGATGCGCACTAAAAAATTTTACTTATCAATTCATGACTCACTTAAAATTTTTATTAAACTTAATCAAATTTTGTATTCTTATCAGCAATATTTATTAACAAAAATAGAGCATATAAAAATGTATTATTTATATAAATCTTCTTGCAGATTTTTAATTTCTGTCTTTTTAAGACTTTTGAATGCTTTTGCATAGTTTTGAAGATTTTAAAAAAACTTTGAGAGCTAAATTGTGAGATTCCTATCGCATTCATCACAATGTAATTAAAATTTGTTATTTTACATTTTTAAAGTTTTTAACAGTTTTTGAAAGCTTCTGAAAGTTTTTAAGAGCTTTTGACAGTTTTTAAGAGTTTTTGAAAGTGCTAAAGAGTTTTTGAGAGTTACTATAGAAGTTTCAAAGAGTTTTAGAGAGTTTTTGTGTGTTTTAAACAGTTTTAGCAAAATTTTTAAAGTTTCACGGAAGTTTTTCAATATTTTTTTAGTTTGTAGACATTTTTGTTTGTCTTGTGATTTAAGCATGAAAAAATAGTTCTTTCAAGATTGTATATGATGCTTTTTCATCTGATTAAGGTGCAAATACAATAAAAAGAAACATTAAATATACCAAGTACTGTTGATTTTTGTCCACCATTCAATTATACCCTTAAATCTTATAAAAAATTACCAAAAAAAGCAAAAAATCTCCCCGGCGGGGAATCGAACCCCGGTCTCCCGCGTGACAGGCGGGGATACTAACCACTATACTACCGAGGACTTGTTTCTTGGAATTTTTTTGGATCTCGAAATGGACCGAAAAGCTTGTATGCTTTCAGATAATGATACAGACTTCATAAATATTTATTGACATGATTTTGACCCTTAGAAATACGTTTTTAACGCACTGTAAAACATTTTTTATGCATATTTTGGCGTAATAGATATTGATTTGTACTTCCACGAAGACAAGAGACATCCAATTGATTCGTATATACCTAGCTGTTTACCCCCTGTCGGTATTATAGGTATTTTCAAAAAAGTTACATTGAAAGGGTAGCAAAACTCATTGCGCTATCTATGGTTCTTATGCCAAAGTTCAAATTATGCTAGAGTGTATGTAAATTTACTCTTGATGACGTACTGTTAGTAAGAAGGCTACCAACTATTTCTCCAACTGATAATTATAAAATAAATAAAGATTGCATAGTATGCAAATATATATTTATTGCTAGATTATCATTAAACAAAACTTGATAAAAATAATCATTGCTATTATTTTGAGTAGCTTCAGACTTGTAAAGTTGAACCAACAATATCCACTTATACTTTAAACTTTAACTTTACTTTTATACAGTATTTAATGGCATTACAATTCGATCAAAATCTTTATATCATACAAATATAATTACAAGTATTTGATTAAAATTTTTTTTTTTTTTTTTTTTTTTTGCGTACTTCATGGTTAAAGCATTTGTTGTTCGAAAATGCACGAAATTTCTAGTTCTCAGAATTCTCAGAAATCAAGCATCGGTGGTTCAGTGGTAGAATGCTCGCCTGCCACGCGGGCGGCCCGGGTTCGATTCCCGGCCGATGCAATTTTTTTAGCTTTTTGACACAATATCAGTGCAAAATTTTTATGCTTGTTTGAATTATCTAAATTTTAGCCACGAAAACAATTTCGAGAATGTTTTTTTTACTTTCGCTGGCCGATAAGATAACAATCAGCGAAGCTTTAATAATGGTAGCTTTAAAATTTTCCGCAACAGAACAAGATGAATTAGAAAATCTTACCAACAAAACCGTTAAAGCATACGCAATATGGAATTTATAAACAAACAATAAAAAATGTGAAAAAGTCCTTTTTCACCCCTTTTTCATCCCTACGTCGAGTATTGTTGTAAAATATTACAAGTTGTACACATATTTAAAAATCTCCCTAACAAATGCTCAACAGGCATCAACGATATACCTCCCATAGTCTTGAAACACCTCCCCATCAAAATTATCAGCGACTATACAATAATTTTCAATAACTACTCAAACCATATGCACTTCCCTGATAAATGGAAACTAGCAAAAATCATCCCTCTTCTCAAAAAAGACAAGCCACCGGATGAAGTAACCAGTTACAGGCCGATAAGCCTCACACCTGCAATAAGCAAAGTATACGAAGCTATCATAAACAACTCTCTCAAATTTATACTACGCATAAAATATTGCATACTCAGGTATTAAAAATTTTTAAATAAAAACAGCTTTTATGTAATGTGATCAATATTTGTTTATTAAATTAATTGATAAAAGAATCCTTTTATTTCAATGTCTTAAAAGTTGAAAAATTGTAAAGTTTACACTTTAAAGTCGTAACAATATTTCGGATTGATTTCTTATTAAACTTCTAAAATACAAATTCAGTAAAATTTCACAATATTATAATATGACAACCATTTTTGAAATTCATTGTGTATTTTTTAGAACATTAAATGGTTATTCACAGTTTATAAGCGTTACGAATCATCAAATCGAAGTAAGCGTCATTATCGATACTTGCGCTTATAGCACTATAATAGTTTAAAAATTCATCACGCGTTACCTGGAAAAATAAATAACTTATTAATTTCGTTTAAGTTGTACTGTATAATTTGTTTTCTAATATTTTTAATTTAAACAATTACATGTCCATCTTTCGTCGCATCTTGTTCAAAGTTGGCCAAAAACTTGCTCATTATACTTTCTTCCGACTCTTCTCCACTGATGTATCGAGGATGATATTTAACATTATATACACCCTTAAGATCCTCCAAACTGATCTCACCATCGCCACTCTTATCCATTTTTTGAAAAGCCATCTCAATCAGCTTCTTTCTGCTCTCGTTCATCGGTGGCTGGACAATCGAGAATTTAAATATTGTTTTATAATATATAGAAATAACCGTAAACAAAATATTAAAAAAGCTACTTACTCTTACGGCGATAATAAACTCTTCGACATTGATTCCACCGCTGCCATCAGAATCTAATTTGTCAAACATTGCGTCAATCTCGTCGTCTGACAATTCTAATCCGCACTCTCTTAGCCCATCTTGCAATTCTTCTTTATTTAATTGCTTATTCCCATCTTCATCCATTCGTCGAAATACTCTGAAAATTAAAAAAAAAATTAACACTTCAATTAAATTAACTTTTTGATTAAAGTGCAAAAAATATATATTTTTTGTTATGAACAAGAAGTTTAATAAAATGGTAAATAAATGTAGCGTATTTGTTCATTAAAAAAAAAGTTTGAACAAAAAAGCATAAGTTTTAGTTTGCCTATGCGAATCGACATTTGTTCTGAATTAAAGTTACTTAATTGCCTTTAGTTTTTCCAAGCGTGTCGTAACGATAGCCAGCTCTACATCTGAATCACCGACGCGGCGGCTCAAGGCAGAAAAGGTAGATTCGTTCAAATTGCCATTGTCGTAAAAGCTAGCACAAGGACGTTACGTTTATACATAGTAACAAAAGCTATTACAATTTAATTCGAAGATAGTGAACTTGATGCTGAATGTCTTTGCCATGATATCGCGTACATTATTAACTCGCGGTTGTATCTAAAGAATCATGAAAGTTATGGTTTTCTTTATTAAAGGTTGCCGCGAATAAGAAAGACTTGTTGCGTGAATCATTAGAAACATATGCGATATATGGTGGTAATTATTGCATTTAAATAAAAACATCTTTAGGGATTAAAAAAAAAAAACTGATTTATGCGTATTTTAAAAGAAAATGAAAAATGCAATATTAAACGATTAGTTTTATTGGTATTTATTTAAAACTATACTATTTTAGACTTAAATTGTTAAAAAATATATAGATATTCGAAAAAAGAAATGAAAAAAAAAAAAATAAAAAAGAGTCACTGTAAAGAAGAGTAGATTACACAGACAGAGTGTGAATAAATGACTCACCTGCCAAGGCCAACGATGCCTTGGGCACCGCGGGCCAGGCAGAGCAGACGCAGCTTCTCGATGATATCCGTTGTGTTGATCACGGCCCGCTGGGCCTTATTGATCATCTCAATCTCCTGCCTGGTGGTAGCACTTTGCGGCCTGTTGGACATTCCTGCAAAAGTTTACGTCACTCGCCTGCATCACCACGTGATCCGCGAAGTAGTCTCTCGGCAAAGGAGAAGGAGTAGGAGGCAGTAGACTTATAGACGTGTCGGATTCGCATGCGAGAACAAGGAAAAGGAGAGTGAGGGAATCCCCACGCGAGCAATGAGTATAGTCGCCTATATACTTTCTTCTATTATACGACGTGTGTACATAGCTATCACTACGTGTGCGCAGATGCGTGCGATTAATTTATTAATGGAGAGAATACAGTAGTCGTTTTCTACAGGAAAGAGGACCAAATTGCGTGATAAAATTTTAAGGTGCAGCTTCGTGCTTGTGTGCAATGAATACAATTAATTTATACATGTATTTCCCTTCAAAAACATTTAAAAAATATTTTAATCATTATTAAGTAGCGTAATAAAAAGCCATATTAAATTAAACATTTTTGAATAAAATTATTTTAAGTAAAAATTTTTTGCATATTTACATTTAAATTAAAACTTTTCTTTATTGTAATGATATTGACGTTAACCGTATTTAAGAAAACTAATCATATTTACATATTATTTACACATTAATAATTACATATTATTATTTACAAATTTACAGATTATTTTTTGATTAGTAAATATTAATTAGAAACTCACAAAAATATTAATTTTTTAAAAGAATTAACTTTCTTAATTTTCTCAAAAATTTGTTATTGATAGATAGAATAGCGCTCATATCGTTTATGATACCCAATGCATTCTAATGATTTGTTTTTAATACAAACGTAAGTTACAATATACAAACCTCAATTTTTCAGTTGACCAAATGGTAATCAAACCATGCACACATAAAAAATAGAAAAAGTAATCGTGAGCTCATTGTAATAGTGTTATTTCGTTAAATTCAAACTTTTTTTTTTTATAAATCAATAACAAAAGTGAATGTTTTATAAACCACTTCATCGATCGTGTCTTATTTAAAAAACAATTTTTAATTTAGACTTTATAGTAGAAGAAGAGGATTTAAAAAATTTTTATATAACAAAAGCCAAACACAATTTTCCGATAATACCTTAATTCTTAAGAAATGAGCGTTGTCCTGTTTTTTTAAACTAGCTATTAAGAATAGCCTATTATTTGTTAGCTAAAGCAGTAATAAAATTTTAAATTTAGTAATACAGTAAAAACCACTAAGACCTTAAACATATTATTTATTCACTGAGCAGTATATATACACAGCATTTAAAATTGAATTTTAAATGCGCTTTAAATTGATTAATATTATTTCAAAATAATCAATTTCCACCGTTTATACTTTTTAAATGAAAAAATTGTTCAATTAATAGAGCAATTTTTATAAAATCTTAAAATCAACGTATCCGTTCGAAATAAATCGTGCATTTTAAAAAGTATAAACGCATCAACTTTTAAATTTGGAAAAATTCGAAAAATGCGGGAAATTTGTATATTTTTAAACTCACCGGAATTTCCGTCGGAGAAAAATATTGTCTGGGCTGGGGATACAATAAGCCAGAGGTGGTTAGTCGGGAGTGAGAAAAAAAAGGGGTCGAAGGTGGTGGCAAGAGAATGACAATGCTGCGTGATTTAACGGCGCGTCGTCGACAAAGTACGCGAGGGCAATGAGACGCGCGGTGTGGCCGGTCGCTGGGGCGCGCCGCGATAAAGATCCCTCTGATGTGTGGCTGGGGTGACACGCGTGCGCGCAAAAAAAAAAAAAAAAAACAACAACGCGAAGCCTCGATGCTGACGTTATATCTATACAGACGCGAGTTCCTGCACCCGCATATCTCCATAACAACCGACACGCCACAACAGCTGCTGGCGCATCGTGTCGTCCAGTCCAGCGTCACTACCGATCCGCGACGTCGATCGCTGACTCCCCACTATATCCATATTCTTTAAAATCGTACGTTTTGTTTATCTTTTAGTACGTTTTGTCGCATTGTAGAGTTTCGATTTTTCTTTTTTTTCTCTCTTTTTATCGAGGTATTTCATGATTTCGACTTGTTTGCTCGCGTGCACAAAACTACCGAGTGTCGTTTATTTTATGGGATAGCGACAATAAAATACATCGCTGGAAAATGAATGTATCTTCTTTTATGGAAAAGCTATTTTCGCAAAAAAGATTTAATTATTATCGAATTCTTTTATTTATTGGCATTTTTTTATGTAGTCGATTAATTATGATTAAGATTGTACTTTATAAGAATAATTTTTATAATACCTGTTTTCCAAAAAATATTTAAATCATGGAAAGTCATAAAAGTAGGCGGCAATTTAAGTTTTGCGAAGTGGTCATAGCTAAAGTCCGTGACACACTTGTTGTGCGAACTTATATACACCTGTACAAAGAAAGATTAATTTATACCCTTCGTTATTAATTTAGATATGTAAACTTTTTTACAGACCAAAAATAAAATATTTTGATTATTTTTAAATATTTAATTTTTTACTGCATCAATAAAAATATTTGTTAATTCAATCTTTTGTTGCCAAAATATGTTTTTTCGTTGAAAAATACATTTTATATGATTTTTCCTCTTAAAATCAAGCAAATTCGTAATTTATGGATGAAATAAAATGTAGGCCATTCGACGCATTTACGTTGACTAAAAACTACTTGATCGATTAGTGAAGCACTTTTTAAACACATCTAACCTTTACTTACTATATATAATACACCTAACATAAACATAAGACGTAGTACTAGTAGCAGACGATATAGAGCAAAACAAAACTCACGTGTTATTAACTTTTTCAAACTCTAAACTCACTTTGTTCAAAGTAACAGTTCATAATGAATACTTTAATGAACAAGTTTTATCAAAATGTAGCTCGAAAATCGAGATTATGTTGTCAAGTAAATAATAGTCTGTTTACTTCATCTTCAATTAGTCGACCTAAAGATCAGATGGCATCAGCTCAATTTGACGCTACTAAATTAAAATCGAGTTTAAGTAACGATCTACGCTTTAAAATTAAAATGTCAGGGCCGATTAGTGTTGCTGAATATATGAAAATGGTACTTACGCATCCCACAAAGGGTTACTATACAACTAATGATGTTTTTGGTTCAGAAGGAGATTTTACTACTTCTCCTGAAATTAGTCAGCTCTTTGGAGAAATGATTGGTGTCTGGATAATATATGAGTGTCTTAAATTCCATAATAAACCTTTTCAAATTGTAGAACTGGGACCTGGACGTGGTACATTAGCGAGGGATATTTTAAGAACATTCCGCCAGTTGAAGAAACACAATTTAGTCTCTCTTCATTTGGTAGAAGTTAGTCCTGTGTTAGCTGAAATACAAAGGCGAACTTTGTGTCCATCTGATGCTGGAAAAGATGCCGAAGGCAGTGATTCAGCAAAGTATTATAAGAGAGGGAAAACATTGGATAACGTAGATGTATTTTGGTACAAATCTGTTGTAGATTTACCAGAAGGATTTACTGTTTTCATAGCTCAAGAGTTTTTTGATGCATTACCAATTCACAAATTTCAAAAGACAAAAGATGGATGGTTTGAATTGTTAGTAGATATTGATCCAACTAGTGAAAAAGAAGAAAAATTTAGATTTGTTTTGGCAAAAACCACTGCTAGTGGCACATTGATATCTAAAAATGAAAAAAGAGATCATATAGAAATTAGCTTAGAAGCTACAAGCATTATGAAATATATTTCTGCTGCTATTACCCAAAATGGAGGATTTTCATTATTCATTGATTATGGTCATGATGGTGACAAATCTGACACATTCAGAGCTTTTCGACAGCACAAGCAATGTCATCCATTATCAGACCCAGGTACAGCAGATTTGACAGCTGATGTAGATTTTGCATTACTTAAAACTGTTGCAAAACAGTCTCATAATTTGGTATGTTTAGGGCCTGTTAGTCAAAGAGATTTCTTAGTTGAACTAGGTATTAATCTGCGTTTAATGAAACTTTGCGAAACTGCATCTAAAAGTGAAAGAGAACAATTAGAAGTTGGGTATAAAAAAATTATTGGAGAAGATGAAATGGGTAATTGTTTCAAAGTAGTCTCAATGTTTCCTTGTGTACTAGAAGATTTATTTAAAAAATGGCCAGTTGCTGGTTTTAAATCATTGAAACTTGATGAGTGAATATGTTTTGATAATGTGACGTAAGTTATGTATTAATTACATACTTTGTATAAATCTTGTAAATACTCATAATAAAAATATTAAATTTATCATATTTATTAAATTTATTATATTATATCTTATATTTTTTCTTAAAATTATAAAATTGAAAATTAGCGCCTTATTCAAATAATCTTTTTTATCGACAATTGATAAAGAATCCTATGTCAATTTAAGTTTCAAGTAAACGAAAACAAAAGGAATAAAAAGAAAACCAATCGTTTGCATTTGTAATTTTTACTCAATTTCAGCAATTTTTATCAAATTCAACTATGAACAAATGTTGAAGTTGAACAAAAGTTTACAAATACAAAGGTCCGACACACATGCGCAATTGGAATCACAGAGCGGCAAAGGAAGATTTGATTTCAGAGCACTGCTCTTTCCCCTCGAGCTAAAGCAGCAGCTCATGCATTGGGTTGTTACGCGAGTTTGCCGGCTAATCGAGTCACACTTTCATTGTGCACAAGCAATGATATTGTCTCGCCTTCATAAACACGCGCGCACAATCAACACGCTAGGCGTCTCAGGATAATACTCGCTCCGTTTTTTTTCTTAGTCCCGACAGGCGAATATTAAGGACGACAAATAACATCAGCATGTTGGGTTTGATCGTCTCCGGGCGTCTGGTAAGTCTGCTCCTTTTTTTCTGTCTCAATTACGCGGACAATACGTACTACGAGAGTTGCTGTTTGCATGTTTTACCGTACTTTAAATTCCCGGTCTCTAGCCTACAGTCTAGAATATTCCACGAAACATAGAATTTTTGTTGAAACTTGTTGCGCCGACTTAATTTTAACCTGTGTCAAATAAAATCAAATTTGTATTGACCCATTGTTTTTTAAATTAATCTTTGTATTTAAAAAATAAGGTGTCTTTCTGGGTATAGTTACATTTGATTAAATAATGATTTCAAGTTTAAATTTTAAGGAAATTTTGGTCTGATTAACGTGAAACTAAAATGTAATTGTTACTTTTTAGGTTCAGACAAACTTTCAACAAATCACAGAAAATAAATTTCTAATCACAATCCCTGATGCAGATAATATAAATCATGTTGTTATTTTCCTTACTGGAACAATTCCATTTCCAGAAGGAATGGGTGGTGCTGGTGAGATTTTGTTCAATAAGTGCACGCATTAAACAAAATTTTAATATGTATTAATTGATTACAATTTAATTTTGCAGTATATTTTAGCTGGCCAGATACAAATGCTCCTCCCAATTGGCAGTTATTGGGATACATTTCAAACATTAAACCATCTGCAATATTTAAAATCTCAAACTTGAAAAAAAATCACGAATTTGAAAATAGTAATTTAAGCATTTTTGGAGCTGCCAAGATATCACACATGGCTCAGATAGGCATTTCTGTGGAACCACTGAATATATTGGAACAACAAGTAGCTGTGACCACAGCTAATACACCAAATGTGGATTCTTTTGTAGAGTTTTCGCAGAAAATGATCACCAGTTTTTTAAATTTTATTTCAAGTTTTTCTGTGACTCAATCTCAAATGATACCAAATCCAACAGAAAACTTTGTGCCGTTGTCAAGTATACAAAGCTGGTACGAAACTTTTGAACGAAGACTGCAACAGAATCCAAACTTTTGGAAAGCGTGATCAATATCTGAAGATATTTGGAATCTAGTACAATCTTATTTTTTGCTCTGTTTGAGCAAAAATAACAGTACTTGATGCCATATTTAAGTGAAAACAAAAAATGTAATTAGTGTTTGCATTTTTTTTCACAACTTTATTAGTATATTGGAAAAAAAAAATTTTTTTACATTCTTAGGACATTTCAATAAATTTCTTAGAAAAGTATTTATTTATAAGTGAATCAATAAGAGTTATAAAAAAATTAAATTGAATCTACTAAAAGCTGTGAAATGAGACATTTTTCAATACATTTTGATTATTCCATTTTATTAATAAAATTAAAGTGATATTAATTATCAATGGTATGTCATACAAAAATATCTATTTGTAATTTAAATAATTTTTCAATGGTTTTACAGTAAAAAAATTTTATACAAGAATACTTTATTCTTTAATTTTTTTTATTTAGATCCTATGTGAATGAATGAAAATATAATAGTAGTGATTTTTTATAAAATTACAAAAATATTAATTATTACTTTAAGTTTTTGTGCAGTATTATTTAAAATTGTGTGTAATATTTTTTATAAAATTTGAAAACATTGTATTAAAAAACTTTATACATTGCAGTTTAAAATTCAAAAAATGTGCAACAAACTAACTGTACTTATCGATATATAAAATTAAAGTTTTTTAAAGTTATATACTTCATTTATTTATTTATTTTTTATTTAATTGCAACAATAAAAGTCGAAACTTTTATACTTGTTTTTATAGAAAATTTAATTTTTATAAGGTAAAATTGAAAGAAAAACATAATATTTATTGTTGAAAACTGCTTTTGTTCACTTTATTTTTATTTTTTTTTATTCATACTTCAATCAAATATTAAAACTTAATAAATTATATGGCACATTACATTTTTTTCAACAAATACTAGTATTGCAATCACACATATATACAGAGAAAATAAACAGTAAAAATTTTATTTAATATTTTCACACTTTTTTTAGAATATAAAGAATTAAATATTTATTTTTATTTTCTTTATATAATATGTGTCTGATTAGCATTTAATTTTTAAAATGATTAGCGTATTATATAACATTTCTTAACTTACTAATTTTCTATATTTTAACAATTTTATAGACATAGCAATGACTTGTCAAGAAAAAAAAAGAAAGAGTCCAACCCAAAGTTTTCAAATTGCGTTAAAGAGAGTTTCTAGTGAAATTTAAAAAGAATTTTATTTATAGTAACAGATATAAATTTGAATACAACAAAAACTATATTTTCAAGTTGTTCATTGTAATAAAAGAATATAATCATGCAGTAATTGACTAATACAATTTAAACAATATTATAATACACAAATCATCTAAGAATCTGATTCATCACTTAAAACTCTCCTTTAACAATTTTACAAAAATTTTTAAAATGTTATAAGTACTATTACCGATTTACAATTTTTCTTTTCGGTTCTTTGCATGACTTGATCAACAACGTATTTACAATTCCACTCTTAGTTTACATTTGTAGTTTTTTTTTTTTGTAAACAAATGAATTTTATAATTTAAGCGCTTCTTTATTTTAAAAATATATAAAAATTATTTTTTTTTTACATTTAATTTTAAATTTAAAGCATGGCAGTAAGTTTATAGAACTTTCGAATTAATGTATAAAATATATATTTTTTGTTACCATTTCTGATAATTTTTTTTATTTAATAGTTTATCATGAAAATAAACAAAATTTTCTTTAGTGTGTTTACTCTATATCTCCTATTAATACTGCGTTTTTTGCTGTAGATTTATTAAACTTTATTCTTTGTAATAATTATAATAACGTGTTTTGCATAAAAACTTAAGAACAGTTTTTTTGCAAATTAAGATACATTTTTTTATAATAAGATGTATAAAGAGTACTGAATATATTTTGAATAATATCAAAAAATATTTAAATTAATGACAAAAAACCTGATTTATACTGTAAAAACTATTATAAGATTATAATTAAAAGACATTAGTAATGAAAGTTAATATTAAATTTTTAAAAATCTATTTACAAAGCTATTATTTTTAAAAATTTTAAATACGGTCTATATAATTTAAAAGACTGTATTTAATATTTACTAATTACTAAATTTAATGTAAAAAATATATTCAATCAAAATGATTCATGCAAAAAAACGCAACAATATTTTATATTTTTCTTTTCATCCAAATAATACACTTGTCTTTATACTCAGCACTCTTGAACATCTTTTATGATTTTTCTATAATAGTCATCTCTCCGATGCAGAGAAATTATTCATAGCTGTCACTGGCAGCAAATTTGAGCATAGTGTTCTAAAAACTAACAAGTACAATGATTAATCACGATGGTTTGCACGATGAAAACTTTTTAACACCAATAAACGACATTGGCTTTCGCCATTTCGATTTGCCGCTTTGCCGACCGTTTGATTTGTTTTGTTGATGACTAGTCTCAATAATTTTCGTTTCTTTTTCCTGTTGTTCCATTTCACGGAGCTTTCGTTCTTCTGAAAAAAATTATACATAGATTATGGTAAATGACAAATAGGTAAAAGACACTAAAAACCATTTTAGGCAATCGTTCACGCTATCACGCTCATATAAAATTTCATAAATTTTCTAGATAATCGTTTAAAATAAAAAAAGAAAATGAATAATCAATTTTCAATACAATTTTTGTAAAAAAAATTTAGTTTTTTATAAACGTAGCTTTTACAAAAATTGTTTTACTTTTTATAAGCAGATGCTCATATTGTTTATGCAAATGAAGAATATGAAAAATTTTAGCATTTATCATATTAATTAAGCTTACATTTTCTAAGAAACTATTTTGTCATTTTTTTTGTATTTAAAAGCGTTATTAAAAGATTAAAAAAAATAGGTTAATATTTACATGCAACATATTTTTTGCATGTTATATTATAAAATCTAGCTTTATTGAAATTTTTAAATTTAATTTTCTACATCCTCTATTAAACTAAAATCCTCACATAAAGTACCCACATTGTACTTAAACTGTAACTCCAGAATCCAAAACTGAGATGAGTTTTTATAATTTACAAAATGATGCACGTTTTTGACAAAAAAACCATCAGATTCTTAGACCAAAAACTTTCCGATTTAGTATTACAATCTGCAAGGTAAAATATAAAAAATCCATTTTTCTATTTTTTTTTTTTTTGAAAAAAATTTTTTCTAAGCATACACTATTTTTTTAAAAATTCATATCTTATTTGCTCCAAACTTTATGTTATATGCAAACACACAACCTGTTATTTTGCTTTTCAATAAACAACTTACCAGCTAAAGAAAACCGCTCTTGAGATTGCACAATTTCATAAAAATACGAAAAAGATGAAATGGTAACGACTATGAGAACGCGATTTACACTTACAGAAACAGAGCTACATAAAAAATTAAAATATTACAAAGCAAAAATAAAATAAAATAAAAATAATTCTAATGTATACGACAAAAAATTGATATCAATTAAATAAATTAGAAATCATAAAAATTAATTAAACCCAAAAAAAACACTTACCATTAAGTTCGCGTTCTGTATAATAAGTCGGATTATTGTCAGCTCCATAATGGTGTTCCATAAGATATGGTAATACAGTCATAGTGTGCCATTCATCTCCTCTCAATGGAGGTATAGGTACTCTTTCAAGCGTCTTTGGTGGTATACACAATGTCCAAGGATGATGTTTGACTTCTTGCAATGAAAATCTGTCTTCTATTTCTTTTTGTAACATGCCTTCCAAAAGCGATTTCAATACATTGTCTACCTCTGGAGGAATGGTGTATTCACCTTTACCAATGTTTTCATACAATTTATATATATTATCACCTTCAAAAGGGTAAAGTCCTGTAGTTATGTTATATCTAAAATTTATGATTTAAGAATTAATTGAAGTAATTATAAAAGTTGTACGTATATTATTTTGACAATATACTTACAATGTAACACCACTACTCCATATATCTACTTTGAAACCTGCAAATGATTCACAGCCATTAGCTATTTCTGGAGGTTGAAAAGCTGGTGACCCTTGACCAGTTGTACATGTATCATCTTCAGCAAACATGTCTAGTGCCTAAAAATAAAGAAAAAAAAATATATGCTGTTAGTAGTTTCTTATGAAACGATATCAATTTAAATATAAATATACTATATACCTCGGCAACACCAAAGTCACTAATTTTTAATGTACCATCTAATGTTAAAAGTAAATTTCCAGGTTTAATGTCTTTATGAACAATACTTTTTCCATGAAGATATTCTAAACCATCCAACAATTGGCAGAAATAGTTATGTGCTTGCCAAAGAGGAAACTTCTTTTTTGAAGTACTTTCTAACATATCCTATAAGAAAATTTGTTGTTAAATAGTTAAGCATTATTTAAGAATTAATCAATTAGAGCTTAATTACCTGAAGGCCACCAACGCAAAATTCCATAATTATATACATTTTTTCTTTTTCATCATTGTAGAGAACATCCACAAGACCAATAACATTTCTATGTTTCAACATCTTAAGAAGCTGAATTTCTCTGTTAAAAAAATAATCAAAAAATTAAAAAAAAGAAAAAAAAGAAATTAGATTTACCAAAAATGATAGATGATGCCTGACCTTTGTACATTAAGTTCCCCATTGGGTATCCTCCTCAACTTTTTCTTCTTTAGTATCTTGACAGCCCTGCGACAGAGTGTCTCGGAGTCCAGCATCTCCTTGACCTTGCCATAACTACCCTCGCCAAGCAAGTCACCCATAACATATTTGCCAATGTACTTGCATTTCTTCTTCTCCTCGTAGATGATTTGGTCAGAGTCGACCCTGTGGAAGAAGGTGTTGATGTCGAGGTCGTAGTTGTCCTCGTGTTGGCTCCACGTGATCGGATTGAGCTCCCGCAGCAGCTCCTCGTTAATGGCGTCCTCATCTTCCGGGTCGTAGATCTCCATGCTCACGAGCAGCCCTTCGTGATGGCAGCAGCGATAGGAGAGCGTCAACGAGGGGCGCCGCGGCAGGAGTATGAGAAAAGCCCCCCCGGCTCCGGCAACGCAGACAGGCAAGCAGCAGGCAGACAATAAGCGAGCCTGTAAGTTGAGTTAACCTAGAATGACGATGCCGGCTCCGCCATTGCCGGGGACTCGGCGCTCACGGACTCGTCGTAAGTCGTAAGCTCATCGTGTCTTTCGAGCGCGAGTTGCTGCTCCGGAGCGGGCTGTTGTTGATATTGGACACGCGCGAGCAACGACTGTTTCTTCGACCCCTTTACGGCGATGCAGTGTAATAGCTTCTGCTGCTGCAGAGAAGGATGACTCCGGTTGCTGCTGCTGCTGATACCGACGGTGGATCTCCACAACTGGCCTGCAATCTGCATCGATGCTGCACTCTTGATCAAATATATGTGCATGTAGGTATATACGTCTAATGCTTTTTATTGTTGTTGTTGTTAAACCTTGACGGCTACACTTATAAGGTGCATGATTGATCGGTATAATATTATGCCTCGCTTCTGTATAATCTATCTACAATAGTCTACGCAAGTCCGCATGCAGTAGCCGCCGCCACCAGCTCCACTGCGGACAAAGCTTTTACATTTTCAAAACAGATCGGCCGCGCGCGCTGTACTTATAGCGCAGTGTGTAATGCGCAAGCTATGCAAGCTCTGCAATAGTTCGAGACAATCGAGACTCGCGCTTTTTCAAGGTGTACATACATACACTGGCGCTGGCGCCGCTCTTGCTTGCAGTGCGCTTGCAGTACACTGCCGCTGGACACAGTCACATTCACATACACAATCACATATACACGTATACACGTAACTAATAGTAGGGGTTGCCGTAGCCTATATCTCTCTCTCTCACACACTCTTTCACCCTCCCCGGTCCCGACCTTTCTATCTTCGTCTCTCTTCCTGACAAGGCTCGCAAAACGCTGCTATTGATCTATTTTTGCGCGGAATCCTCACTTGCAACTCGGCGTACCTATATCTACCTACTTCTCGACGTAGCCGCGCAGTATCGAGTATCGGCCTGCGTGCAAGGTCGAATAGGTATATAAGTGAGCACGCAAAGCTCACCTTTGCTCCGTTCTCCTCTTTCATACCTATATCAACCCTCGGCTGCTGCATTTATTTACCTCATATAAGCCTGCGCTGCGCTTTATTTACACCTCCGACTCCGACACGCGCGTGTGCCGGCTGCCGCCGCATTATAACAAACGAGTACGCGCTGCTTCTGTTGCTCAAGTTTATTCTGCTCCTGCAGATAATCGGACATCCTCTCTCGACATTATTGGTTTGACGCGTTCCTCGAAAATGTTTGGGAACGGAGAGCTGTCTCTATTGCTCTTCCTCTCGGTTGCGCTGCTTCTTGGCTTCTGCAATGCCGAAATTTTCTACAACATGGGCAAGCAGACTGACCTGTGTGTGAACCGGTGCAAGGAGGTGCCCCTACCTTTAATTAACGTAAGAGGAACCCATATAGGCTTATTCAAGGTTTTTTCATAATTAAATTTTATCGAATGATTTTTTGTTCGCAAACAGAAAGATATCGATCCTGAGAGGACGTACGTTACGACGTGTTGTCAAAGGGGATGTCGACTCTACAACCTTGTTAGCTTGTCGCACGAGCTCAAGCCAACCAATGTCAATAGTACATTGTACGCTTGCGACTCCTGTAAGTTTTCTCACTTTTTTCTTTACTTTTTACTTCTAATTAAATCACAAACGACCGAAAATTTGACCAGTTTATATAAAATAGTAAACTTTTTTTTTCCGGACTGATCGTGTTTTTTTTTAATTTTTAATTTTATTAATTTTTTTCAAATTTTATGAGATGTTGGTTTTTAAATATTTTACATACATTATTGATTTTTGTTAGCATGTACTATGGCTTACCCTGAACTACAAGATCTGATAGCCTGCAGAATTGGTTGTGCTTTTATGGCTAACCAGCGAGCCAATGGTTTTACTCCACTCTTTTCAATTGCTATACAAATTGAAGATGGTATCCGTCCTAATGTCCTATTTTCACCTGACATTTCTGAGAGTGATATTTTATCTGATACTGGATTTAGAAAAGAATTATTACCATTTTGGTGGAATGACAATGAATATAAACTACCAGAAATTTATTTCAAAACCATACCAATTGATACAGGGGTAATTACTTTGTATTTCAAATCATTAAATTAAGAGCCTGTTTAAAAATTTATTCCTTTTTTGTTCATTACAGTCGTTAGATTACGGCACTTCACCGGAGTACTTAGGAGACAGTGAAAAATCAACATCTTTACCAGGATCTGATTGGTTGCAATGTGCCTCTCGTCATACAGGAATACCTCGCTGGCTTTTGGCATTTGCCATTGCTACAGCTGCACTTTCAGCATTGTGGCTTTGCTTGTCTCCTGAAAAACCTAATGATATTGAAAAAGTAACACTAGTTGATCCTTGCCCTACAAGTAAGGTCACAATATATTTGCCTGATGAGGCTCCATTACATAAAAAACCACCTCCTAAATATGATGAAATTGTAGATACCAGTAGCAATACCAGCTTACAAGTATAAATTTGGTAAATTTATAAAACTCCTTTGTAAGTTTTCTAACTTTAAAAGGCAACTACTTAAAAGCTTATTCAAATAATATTTTTCATTGAAATAATTTTTTAAAATTCATCTTTGCATTATCACAGTACTTTTTATTAAGGTCCTATTATTTCTTAAAAATTTACGATATATTAATTGCAACTAAATATTATTTAACAATTGTTAGAATTTTTAATTTTTACAAATCAAATCAAAACCTACTGTAATACATTTTTACAAAGAGCTTTCAATGTAAACGGTTCTTTTGTCTACTTATACTTTCATTAAAAATTTTCTATAAATATTTTCAAAGAACACTTAAAAATATAATAAGTAGTTGTCAGCATGATGTATGTGTAAGAAACACAATGTTGATACATAAAGATACTAAGAAATAATGGTAATGTATCTTTTAATCTTAGCAAGTAACCACACATGCTATGGCATTCATAAGTCATTGGCAATATTCTTACCATGTATAGGTCCAATTACATGATAAATGTAGACTATAGTATCTTTATGATATGGATGTGGTCTATATTATTTGTTTATTAATTTATAAATTTTTCAACGATAGAATTAAGCAAATCTTTCTACAGTTATTATAAAATTTTATTTTTATCATTTATTATGGGTTGATAAAAAAAATTGTAAGACAAAATTTAAATGACAAAAAGGATGAAAAGTAAAAAAGTTGCTTTTTCTCATTTTATTACAAATTTATTAGTTTACTAAAATTATAATAAATATTTACATAAAAGATCAAATTTAATTTTAAGCGTTGATGAACTTAAAACAAAATGTGATAAATCAACATTCTGTGATTATAGATATTTTGTTTGCGCGCAATAAATAAGCTTTAATTATATACATTTGAAAGACTTTTCAAGTTATAAACTTGATTAATTGAATTATTATAAATTATAATAATTGTATTAAACATAATGCAATCAATGATAAATAAAATTCATGTAAAATTTTAAGTGAAAAATGCCTTTTTATTATACAAGATTCACAGTCCTTATGCTAATGACTTTTTACAATGTTGTATTATACAAAAATGCTTTGTATACCATAATGATGACATGGCGTTATAAAACAGTAGATATATTTTCTCTATAGGAAGTTTCCATGTTTATTAATTTTTAAAGAGAAAGTTCGCATTTGCAACTTTATTGTTTTTTTACCAAAAATTGCAGGTTTTGAAACCTACTCAGCAAACATTTGGTATATGTACTATTACATTACACCCTTCATGTTTTACTAATTAATTTGTTCAAAAGGAGAATAGAATAGAATATGTATATAAGGAAAGTGACATGTGCGCTTATGTAAATAGTTCCACAGATAACAAGATGATAAAATTAAAACAATTATAATTTGATTTGTTACTACAGCTCAACTTTCTCTCTAAAGAAATGAATCTTTAACACAAATATACTTAATACTAAAAAAACTAAAATATACTTAATATTATATGTACAAGCATAATACATCTTTCAAGAGTATTTATATAGATATAAGAAGAAAAATCTTTGATGAAAATTTTTTTCAATAAAAATAATTAACAACTCTTGACAACATTACCAATGGAATAATAGGTACAAGGTGTAAAATAAAAACAAACCTACTCTAAAGCCAATAAAGACTAGTATCATCCCTTCGATGCTGCAATATTACAACTTGGCGCCAAACTTTTAAGGCAGGGCCCATACGTAATCCAAAGTCTTTTAGTATAGTATTTCGTTCTAACAATAATAATGCTTGACCATCAATATCCTAACAAATACAAATACATTGATATAAATTTTTTTTCATTTACTCATTAATCTATAAAAAGTTTAAATATTGGTCAATAAATACCTGAGTTCTAAAAACTTCTGCTTCTCTGGGACACAACCTTGTAAGGTACTGATATACTTGTTCAGATGACCAATTACCAACATCAGGTATATTTGGATCAATATGTTTTAATTCATATTTTTCATCATCTATTTCATCTGGTATATTTCTAGTCGGCGAAACTCGAGGGCTTGAAACTGCTGATTTTATTACGTTGGTTGATCTTTGTTCTGAACTGTTATTAACTCTAATATTAATGCTATTATACTGATTACAATTAAAATTTGAATTTTGTAGAACAGGTTTTAAAGATTTTGGATTGCATTTGTTGCAAAGCCATTTAGCTTTTGAAGATGATACTTTAGGTGAGTGACAAGAGTAGTGATAAGAATCATTACAGTTGAAACAGGTGACCAGTGGACCCTGTGAATGTTAGAAGATGTATTTAGCACTCAAATTTTATCAAACATTAAATTTATGTTCTTGAATTTGTGCATACCTGACTTTTAGTTTCATAACAATGTGCACAAGTTTTACAATCCTCACATTGCCAGCTTGTATCTGCTTTAAGGGCTATTTCTTCTTGTGAGTATAAGCAAGATGGATGAACTTCAAAATAAATTTAGAAGTGAAAAAATTTTTCTAACAATATAAATTAAAAAAATAAAATTAATGTAAATCTTTACCTCTTACAGTACAATCTCGACATCCTATAAGTGCTTCATCTTTGTCTTTGGCACATTCATTGCAATGTCGGTGGGAGTCTTTAACATTTTCTTTTATTGAACTAACTTTTATTGAATCTTGAGATTCTTGTTGTGCCAAAGCCATTGCAGCTCTTGCAGCATTGGAGTATCTTCCACGTTTTTTCTTCACCACCATATTGTCTGATGGATCAAATACTTTTTTTGCCCGCTGTAAGTACCAGTCGAATAATTAAATTTATAAACAGGTATTTCAACAAAATAAATTTGATAATATACAACAATTTACCTTTCTTCTAGCACTACGAAAACTTCCTGCATTGGTGTGAGAGGGAGTAGGGGATGGATTTGTAGAGCTTCTTCCAGCATCATGATCATTTTCTCCATCTTCACTTAATCTATCATTTTCTTCATATCTCTTATCTTCTTCATCCTTGTTATAATTTTCTTTGGTGTAATCTTCATATTTAAATAGTAAATCTGGTGAATCATCATTTCTAACACAAAACCTTTGTTTTCGTTCTGTTTTAGATTTTTTATGATTAGATTGCACATCTGATGCAACTTTGGATTCTTCCTTTTCTGAATTTGATGTTTTTCCATTATGTTTAGCGGTATCCTCTTTGTGACAGCCATTAGTAAGTTCTCCTGAAAATCAAAATTCAATGCAATCATAAAACTTGCAAAATGCATTTGAAAGTTTCTTCCTTACCATTAATTTGATTGTTCTTGTTCTCATCACCATCAAATGATTTGAGGAGGCTTCTGCCAACAATAATTTCAAAGCAGTCCTCTTTCTTGACTGCAGTAGCAGCAGCAGCAGCAGGAGCACTCCCATCGTTTTTAGGACTGGTTTGCCTGGAGGACTTGAGAGAGCCAGAGTCGTGCTCCTCGAGCATTAGATCCTCGAGTTCGTTCAGATCGTACGGATTGCCCGGGTGGTCCTTCTTCAAGGGGGTGGCGGTAGCGCTGCTGGCAAGGCTCGAGCACTTGCTGCTGCGCGGAGGAGAGTCGCCGTTTTGTTGTGGCGAGAGGCTGCGCGTATTGCCTCCGCCGTCAGCCACCGAGTAATTGCCATTGGAGAGTCGCGCCAGATTGCCGCCTGCAACCTCCTTCGTCAGGAAATCCTCGACCATTCGTCTCGAGGTCGGATTCGAGACTCCGTCGAGTAACTGCTCGACTAACCTAAGCCGAGAACAGAAAATACAATTTCTTGATAGAATAGTCCTATATATCGGTGATGTAACGATGACGACGACGACACCGACGACCGGCACTTTATCAATGATAATAATTGTCCAGGCGTTGCGACGCGTCGCGAATCTGAAGCAAAGAAGATTCGAAGTTTGCAAAAAATGATCGAATGGTCGTTGTACTTTCCGTATTTACGTAATTACGCGCGAGAGAGAGAATACGCTTCGCGGGCCTCGCACCTGACATAACCTACAGATGTAAATTAATTAAGCTTATTCAATTATCACCGAACTATGGTTTATTCTCTCACGGGAATCCAATCGAATAAAACTGCGAATAATAAATTAAACTTACGACTAAATCACCGAGAATAGCCTTGTCAGCTTTGTGTTGATTCTGCTTGCTTTAGGCAAAGGTACAGCTACAAACAGAAGGTCGGTCGGTCTTCGGTAAAAGAGTAAAAGTGCAAACTCACACCACGCACTTCCGTTGTTACCGCGTAAATTAGCATATGTATTTATACACCACACATACACACGGCGTTGTTTCTCTGTTTATCCGCATTGAAGTTCCTTGACTTTCAATACACTTATATATAGATTTTATCAACACACCGACACGACTTGTATTGGAAAATTTAAAAGGCAGACTTTTTGAAAAGTTGAGCGTTAATCGTACGCGGGGATTACCAACGGTATAGCCTGAATTTTTAAAGTCCGAGCCTGTCAATGCTAACGCCGCTGCGGCAGACCTCGAGTTTAGTCCGGCCCGGTTGCAGACACTGCGCTGCTGCTCAGCATCACAAATATGTATCGTTTGCACCTGGCGCCGTCTCTGCTCTAAGAATTGCATCAAGGTTCTTGTAGCCCACATACATATTTATACATTGCAATTTTTTACAATTATTGCTAAAAAATATACAATAAACAATAATCAATCCATTTTTCCTTAATAATTTCTCCCTATTTCGTCTACCTGGAGATATTATTTATTATTTAGGTAACGCAAGTATAATTTGTTAATAATTAACGTATAACAAAAATGATACTGTTTTTTTAATATAATAATTGATTGACATAAAAAGGCTTTGATATTTATTAATAAAAAATAATACCTAATAAATAGGAAGGAAAAAGTTTATTATTTTTTTTAGCAACAATCGCAAAAAACTGAAATATTTATGTGGATTGGAAGTCTTTGTAAAAGAAAAACGCTGCCTAATTCGAATATAAACGCGAGCGCGTAAAATTTCGGAGATGAATATTGAATTACAAATACATAAACGCTATTGTTATGTGTGTTATGTTTAGACGAAGTTTGGGTATTTATTGAACGTGATTTATGGGTCTAGTATTCGATATAAGCAGTTTTAAGGGGCTTAGTAAAAATTTCTTTTACTTCAATCGCAGAAAAGCCCTATTCAATGACTAAGAATATATTAAATATCATAGATACTAAAACTTTTAAATCGTTTAAATTTATAAAAAAAAAAAAGTAGATAATAAATATTATATTTAGTATGTTTACAAGCCCTACTGTTACGCGATAGAATAAAATAGAAATACGCTATTCTTTGACAGAAAAACTTGACGAATGACGATAAGCAAGCATAAAAATATCATGCACAAACCTGAGAGCCGGTACACCCTGCTCGAGATAGTCAGGCTCGACTAAAACGAGCTCACCGAGAGCCAGGGCGACCATGTTCGAGGTAAACTTCTCCTTGACAAAGCCCTCGGGGCGATTCTTGTAAAGCTGGAGCCGGCTCCACTTGGAGGCATTGCGGTAGCTGGTGTGGCCCTTGTAATCGACTTGTATGACCTTCTCGGACTCGATGAGCTTGCGCAAGGCGCCCAGAGTGTCGCTCGCGTCTACGGAGTACTTGCGCAGCAGGTAGTTGCAGATGCGGTCGGTGTCCGGGCGAGCCTTGCGCCGACGCAGCTGGTCTATCGCCTCGAGGATCTCCTCCTCGTGCGCCAGCTTTATGCCGTTCCCTGTTGGGCTGCTGTTGCTGCTGCTCGAGTCTTGCTGCTCTTGCTGGCTGTTGAGTTGAGCTTGCTGGATACGTTGTTGCTGCTGCAGTAGCTTGCGCTCGGCCTTGCGCGCTGCCTTTTCCGACGAGCTTGCCATCCTGGACTCTCGGAGCCTGTATAGTATGGCAAGTGCGGATGAACAGCCTATTCCAATTCAATGCCGAGTTTATTTTGTTTTTTAGCCAGTCAACGCTTGCATGGACGCCGGCACAGCTGTAACGAATGAAAAGCAAATTATTTTTACGATGCACTACGTGTAAGTCCTTATGAAATCGAATTGCAACTAATAAGTTAAGAGTCTTTACAAAAGGATTTCAAGAGATAATTTTTAATTTAGCTATGTAATTATGAATGTTTGAATAAGTTTATTGCGTCAAACATTGATTTATTTAATTTTGGTACAGATTTAATTAAGCAAATTATAAATTGAATATATCTTTATGTCATCAGAAATATCGTCTATACTTATTAAAAGTTCAATTAACTATTTTATTTTCAGCTGATATGACACTTTTTGTTAAATCAAGTTAAAAGCTTGTTTTTCGCAGTGATAAAATGTTACGATAATTTATCGATAATCGAATTATAAAAATATACATTCAACGTGACATTCATTTGAAGTTCAAAACTAAAATTGTTGAAGTTTATACCTACTTAGTGATTGTACATTTTATTGCGATGGAATTACATCTTAAAAAATTAACTATCAAAGTATATAAAGTATTGAAGTTTGACAAAATCGCATTTAATACGGAATATGATCAAACAACAAGTCACTTTTATTATCGTAAAAGGAAATGCAAGTTTTTATTTTAATGGAGAAGGAATAAATAGGAATTGCATGAATATTTTGTTTGCATGATAGAAGGAAGTTAGCCGTTTGGAATCTTAAGCGCAGAGGGAAGAAATATATAGGTATGACGCAATGTTTTCGTTCCATCATCTTCAGAAAAAGTGCACTCACTTCTCATGACTAACAAGCTGCGATAGGATCACTAGAGAGCTTATACTATATACCTATACGTTTGAGAGTCATCGAACGAGCGATATAAAACGTCGGATTTTGTTTATGTATACGCAAGAACGTGTTTGAAAATGCCACTCCATAGCAAGAGAGAAAGGGAGCAAGCGTTTCAGACTCGTAACTTTATCTTCAACGCGCAAATCTTCCATATAATACAGCTATACGTAAGTCTTCAGCTCATATTTTAAAGATACGGAAAAAAACGGAGCAGCACTTAATGAGATATATCATTATATTGAACTTGCCTGTAATTACATGCGTACATACAGTGTGTAAATACATCTCAGACCAGACAAGTAGTAGCAGCAGCTTATAAGTAGCAGCATCAGCGTTGGCCGGCTTTATCTCGACACACCGGCTGTTGGGGTGTTAGTTGGTTTATAGTGGGGAGATGAAGGAGATATACAGATGCGAGATGCGGACAGACGCGTGCGCGCGCGCAGAATGATATCCCTCTTGGTGGTGTTGCTGCTGGTGCTGTATACTTATATATACCTATAGAATTCTCGGAGCGCGGCGCGCGCCAGCTAATTTAGCCTTTCTTCGGCGAAGGCCGCGGATCGCGTCCCCGGCCGATCGATGCACCAGCAGTAGCACCACCACCGAGCGGCGGCACATCGCGAGATGAGAGAGAGAGAGAGAGAGAGAGAGAGAGAGAGCTTTTCCAGAGCGGAGCGCGACCCGCACTTACAGCTGTAATCCCGGGCCAGAGTATACAAACATTTTTTTGGGAAGGCTTCTGGTGAAGGAGGAGGGGAGGGAGAGAGCGCGGAGTGGCGTCTGTATAGTGTTGAGATTACTTTAGAGACAAATTAATTGCACAAGTTGGGACGATGGCGGGGCAAAGATGATCCACTCGCGATAAAAAGTTTGCTCCTTTTCTTGTGTAAAAGGGGGGGGGGAGGGGGAGGAGATTTCATATCAAATTATTAATTTACTACGCCGCGAAAAGTTTAATTAGTGGAGAACACGAGCGAGAGAGAGAGAGAAAGAGAGGCGAGACAAGCTGTAAGTAGTAATAAGCTGCTCTGGCGGGGTGCGACGCCTAGCGACTCCGGATTACTTTTCTCGGTTGGCAACGTCGCGCTTGTGTACTCAAACTCATTCTCAAATTTATAGGTAAACATTATTACGGGCATTTGAATAGGCTTGAATGGTCCTACCTAATTGAATCTCAAAAGCGAGTACAACAATAAAAGAAATCGCGCCTATGAAGTTAATCGGCTATAGGGGGGATCGATATACAAAGTAACCGCTGAGAAAATAAGAAAGAATGAGAATATAGTACAGGTACTACTTAAATGTATACGCAGGCATACATTTTTATAGAAGCATCATTTTAGAAAGTGTACGAACAACAGTAACAGCAACAACAACAACAACGTGCAAGGTGCAATCGTCAATCGGTCGATAAAACAGAATAGAAAACTGAGGCCGCACCTGCGGCTCCGAAAGCTCAGGGCTCGCTCCGCAGCAGGCGAGGCTGGGAAATGAGAATACACAGAAGGAAGAAGAGAAGGAGAGGAGGCTCGTCTCACAGCAGTAGCAGCAGCAGCAGCTAGAGAGAAAGGCTCCCGGAGCACCGGGGTGGCATCACAATATAACCGAATATATACATGTATATGTTATAGACAACCGGCTGCAGCCGCAGCGGCACATGTGCATCGCGTGCCGACGTATAGGTATATAGTTGCGCTTCTCTTCCGCGCTTTCTCTCTCTCTCTCTCTCTCTCTCTCTCTCTCTCTCTCGCTTTTACCCGATCGCTCTTGTGTCTGCCCGGCCGCTTGCGCGCAATTCCAAGCGCGACGCTCTTACTATATTCACTCCCCCGCACCTTTCCTTTTCTCTCTGTGTGATGGCTCTACCACTTGTGCCTCTCTCCTTCACCCACCGCCCCCAACTCGCACGGCGTGAAGCGTGCCAAGCCCAAGCGCGAGAGCGCCGAGGTTTCCCGATAAGCCCAAGGTGGGAAAATCCGCAACCGACAAAAGTCGCGCTGCTGCGGTACTTGATAAGTATTATATAGCTGCTGCTGCTGCTGCTTTTGTTCTCTTCTTGTATCCTCTAATACTTCTACTGCTCTTCGTTTCCTCCTTCACCCATCGATCGCATCGATTTAGAGGTTAACAGGCTATACTAACGCGCTTCTAGATTTATGCACACATATAGGTACAATTTGCCATTACCAGGAGCTGTATAGAGACACAGTATTAGGACGCAGCTCTTTCCTTTTTTTCTCCCAGCAAACCCAGCCCAGCTTCGACTGTATAGTGTCGCAAGAAAAACACGCAATTCGACGACGCTCAAAATATTTGCGAAAACGTCCTGGCTGATCTTTAAACAATTTTAGGTGAATTAATCACAGCAAAGAAGAGAACAATAAGGAGAACGAGGAGGAGGAATGAGAGGTGTGCTGCTGTGTCGCTCTGCGCCTCCCGAAACTCCGTTATCGCGCTCTATGCGTATTAAATCACTCGAATTCCAGGCAAACCTTCAATGATTTGGTATGCAAATTACACTGCAAATAATCTCACTCCCCCCCCCCTTTCTCTCTTTACTTTCTTTGCTACGATTACTTATTTATAGAGAATAAATATCAATGAAAATGGTACTTCATATACTTTGTTTGTTCTTTTGTTTTTGAAAATCTATATAATGTGTAAAATGTTAGATTTGATCGTTGTTCTAATCAAATGATTTCGGAGCACAGGAAAAAATAGGAAATAATTTTGGAGCAAGCTGTAATCATCCAAAACGAAATTTAGTTTGACAATGTTATAATAGCTTTGCTATAAGTCTAACATAATGAAATTGAAGTCAGGTAAATCCTGGTGCAGGGTAGGTGCCTCTGGAGATCAAATATATTAAAGAACTTGATAAAAATTTTTTAATTTATTCTTAAAGAAAATAGCAATGCTTTTCTCGATCGCAAAATAAGGGCATAGTACAGAGTAGATATAAAGTTGTGCTTTTCTATAAGACAGGTTATACGTAAGTAGAGCCGGCTCTCGCGTTGAGAAAATCACGTGCGCGCTCGGAGCGTATAGCTGCGAAAGACCAGCACAGCAAGCATCAAGCAACCCGCGTGTGCTGTGTGTGTATTTTTCGTCAACGCGGCGCTGCTGCTGCCGCTGTTGCGGTTGTAATATATAGGTGAAGAGAAACCGAGTTCTTTTTTCGCTATGCTCTTTTTTGCGCCTACATAAGTACCTATATTGCACTGGCCAAGCCGATAATTAATTTCGCGCAGGCACACACTATACTTGCTATTCGCTTTAATCGTCCGAGGATACTTATCGCTTAAACGCAGCCGCAGCTTTAAACTCCTCCGCAGAGGGATAATAGAAGAAGTACGTCAAGAAGTACATGATTACGCGAAGAATTATTCTCTTCCTCCCTAATAGTCTATCCTGTCCCCCTTATGCATCATCTGCGAGCTAGAATGATGCACCCATGGAGGGATGCGGGAAGAGCGCGTCCCGAGAACATTTATGCAGCTGATAACGCACAATCTTCATATCTTCCTAACCAAATATACTCCCGCAGCTCTCTCTCTCTCTCTCTTTCTCACTCTCTCTCTTTCGTCCGGTGTCGCAGTGGTTAGTCTGCTGCTCCAGCGACCTGCACTCACGCGTGGGGCGGCTGCTACTCCGGATAGTCCGGATATACACGCGTCCAAGGATGGTGCGCAGCTCAGCTCGCGATCAGCACCAGCCAGCGCGTTCGTTCGTTCGATCGAGCCACGCGCAGCCTCGGAATATTATATAGGCGCGTCGGAAGCAGTGGAGCGTTTTATTATACCTATATATACACCTATATACAATATATATATATATATATATATATATATATATATATATATATATATATATATAAGAACCACCGGCGGCGACAGCACACCTTATGTATAAACACCCGCGACTTGGCGGTATAGCGGCAGCAGCAGCAGGTCTATATATGTGTAATAGTAGGGCGATGGGCTCGACTATATGTGTCCGCGACGAAGGGCGAGAGCACATAATAACGCAGCAGCTTCCTCCCTCCCTCCTAATATATCTATACTCCTTCTCCGGCTGACTTTTCGTCGTCGTGGGATACACATCGAGCGAGTTTTGCCCGGAGTACCTATATACGATTGATGGGAAAAGAGAAAAAAGAAGTAACACAAGTTTTAATTAAGCAGCACAACTAGGAAATGAATGTGTGTAGCTATATATATAGGTATAAAGATTTAATGCAACGTGTGAATTGGATCTCAAGTCGATAATCAAGCATACTTTACCAATAAGCCGGTGATTTTTTTTTTTACGGCTCGGTTTCCGCTATATGTACGCCTCACAAAGAGAAGCGACAGGCTGCCGTTGCCACCGCTGCTGTCGCGAAAGACGATTTTTCCAGCGCGTGAAAGTTCGGCCGAGAACACGACTAGGTAGCTTTCCTCGCTGCGGTGTGTACCTACTGCAGGACGCAGCTGTCTCGGGAAGGAGAGCGTACTACATATAGGTATATAAGTATATGTGTATATAAGCCATGCTCTCTCGATGTGGCGCAAGGCATCACAGCCGGTTTGCCCTCTCTCATTCTCTCGTGCATATAGCCTGCCGCCAGTTAGGTATAGCAGCAGCAGCAGACTCTGGTAACGCGAAACAACGACGACGACGACGACGTTCCGAGGTTGCCGTTTTAGCGCTTACGTGGCCGTGATATGATGTTGTACGCGCGCACCACCTCAACCGTCCCGTTTCTTAATTAGCCTGCAGCAGCAGTAGCACACCACGCTCATCTCATCTCGGTATACGTGTTTAAAGCTCTGGTCTTTATTTATACCTGATGTGCGTTTGACCAATTCTTTCCTATACCTCATCGCAGGCACTCCTGCTACTCTTTGATCCTTTTCACGCTTCGGACTTCTCGCAAGCGTGGTCGCGATTTCGGTCGATCAGCTGAATGCCTCGACGACAGGACCATTTAGCAAGGGCTTGTAGAGAGAGAAAAACGCAGGTGCGGTTGAGCCTCGTAAGCACGGTATGCTCCAAAATTATTTGTCGGTTAAGAACAAAGCTGGAAAAATTTAGTAAAACATTGCACAAAATGCAAAGCAAGCAAACTTGACGCGATTTATCGTCTCTTTAAAAAGCTCTCCCGTGTCAGATATATAGAACCGGAGCAGGAGACAAAGCTCAGCTGCTTTATAGGTATTATAGCGAAAGATAAAACTCCGTTTTGGAGAACAAATTTATCTGGACGAAAGCGCGCGTCTACTCCATCGTGCGCGCCTCTCGATATGATAACTGTTGAATCCGTGCTGCTACTGCTGCTGCTACGCGGGGGCTAAGTTGTAAAGGCACGCATGTATTACGCGAAAAAGAGAGAGAGAGAGAGAGAGAGAGAGAGACAGTGTGTGTTGCACGCTTTCCGTCTGACACATCGCGTAATACCTATAGACTAGCTGTAGCTACTGCGTCGGGTGGTATAGAGGCAAGCGACGAACGCTACTTTTCTCGCTCCGAAAATGTGCGCATCGACGTGCTCACCTTACTCGCACGTTTTTGTACTTATAGCTGGCGTGGTTTACCTTGCTCTCCGAGCTTGAGTGTTTATTGCGACGCAATTCTAATTCGATTGGAAAAGAAGAGAAAAGGGAGAAGGTGTAGATGGATTCTTTTTGATTGTTGACATGTCTGTATATACGTGCAAGGGAAACTGACGCCCCCGCGCCCACCCATAGCCGTCAGGTTTTCCTCGTGGCAAATACCATGCGCAGCGCACACTGCCCCTCAAGCGCGACCTCCTTTTTCCTCGCCCTTTATTTGCACAGCCTATACAGCGATGACCCGCACTGCGGAAACGCTTATAGTAAAGTGAAATCCAAGCAGATTCGGGCACGTACCTAATATGGGTATATTATTATACCTATATATCCTATATATTATGCGTGCAGGAACGAACAGGGGGATAACCAGTGATGAGAGGGAAGAGAAGAGAAGAGACTGGCAGGTTTGCATCGGCTGCTTCCACAATATGTATAAGTTGTAGCGGAGCACGTTGATATACCTATACATACATCAGCACCAGGGAGAGAGAGTCGAAAGAAACGAAGAAGAAGAAGTAGAAGAAAAAACAAAGGATATGGAAAGAGAGTCGTGCTCTCGTAGCACGGAGAAGGCAAAAGCTTGCGCGCGTGCTGTTGCTTTAAGCCAGCCAGGGGGAGTAGAGGGTGGTGAAGAGAAGAAGGAGGAGAAGTAAGATGAGGGGGAGGACGGAGAGACGATTAACCGGGCGACGGGCGTGCAAGGCAGTAAGTACGCGGCCGCACGACAAGTGCGAAAGCCGTGTGCTGCTGCCTGTTAGTTTATACTGCTGCTGCTACTTCTACTACTTACTAACTGATACTATTACTATATATACATACCTACATATATGTATATGCATGTGCGGAAAAGGCGCGAGAGGGAAATGTCGATAAGGAGATTGTACCGCACACGCTACTAACTCTCGGTATACACTTATAAGTACGGTCCGTTGTTGCTGCTGCTGCTGCTGCTTTACTTCTGTTGGCTGGCACACGCGCGCGTCCGCATCATCGTCATCATCATCATCTCTTGCTTGGCGTGTTGGCCGCAGCAACTGATGTGGTCCTCCACCTCCTCTCCTGTTTCTTGTTGCACGCGTCCGCGCGACCGCTGCTGCTCAGATCACGCACGCGGATCAAAAGACCGACGATACGCATTTATGCATTGTAATAATATTCATCCTATACAACATTTGAAAAGTTGTAGTAGTTGTAACGTAGAAATAAGCTAATAGGAAAGAAACGAGCCTGCAGGTTGGCGGTGCTGCTGCTCCGTTGCAGGTCGTATATGTATATATATATATATATATATACACGCGGCGGGCGGCAGGCGTGCACCGAATTACGACGACCAAAAAGAGAAAAAGAGCGAACTGCCCGTCCATCCGCCCGCCTGCCTGCCACCTCCTCCTCCTCCTCCTCCTTCGAGCAATACAAGGCTCTCGTATACTCTCTCGCTCCGACAAACACAGCGCGCGCGCGGCGGAGCTCTCTCGATGTGCCACCACGTTCTTTTTTCCCTTTTTTTTATTCCTGGCCGGAACGCGGTTGGGCGACTTGCACCTCTCGGTACCTACTTGCGGGGGCTCCTTATGCGCTTGCGGCTTGCACGCGGGGGAAACGCCGCGTGCACGACTGTGGACGAGACCTCGAGGAGATTGCCTATGTTCACCGGCGGGTGCGGCTTTAAAGAGAGCGCGCGCGCTTGCTTGCTTCGAGACTCGGGCTGCAAAGCTCTCTGTATACCCTGCTTCTTCTTTTTCTTTCCCTGAAACGCATCACAGAAAACTACTGCGACTTCAAAGCAATGCGTGTTTCTAAGCTCGCCGCTGCTGCTGCTGCTGCTACGACACAATATTTTGCGGCTAACCGTGCATGACTTATATTAGGTATGCGCGTCTTCTTGCCAGGCGTGCAGCAGCTTACCTATATGAAATGTTTTACTCATATGTATATACGTAAGTAGGTATATGCATGTAGGAATATACATATGTACATATAGGTACACTTCCTATACATGAGCAGGCGCGCGCGCCGCTGCCGACGCGCCTAAACGTCCCGCACGGTCGCGCAGTGTCCCGCGGGGACACGGATAAAAAGAACGAGCCTGCATAGGGCTATATACTGCTTTCTCTCTTTCTCGAGACACTATATGGATGCGATTAAGTGGTAGCTAAAAATTTTAAAGTGACACTTACCCGGCGTTCAGGTGGCTATCTATTCTTCTCACTTTATCCTAGATATAACCGAGCTGCTCTCTTTTGGATGTTGCACGGTAGCGTCTGAGGATTCAGCTGCGAAGTTTTCGGCAACTGTTACTGCCGCTGCTGCTGCTGATATATTGCTACAACAATACTGATATATATATAGGAGCTAGAACTGCTGGTACTAAATACTGCTACCTATACTATATTGCCACGGTCAGGGCTGCAGTGTGCCAGCATCAGTGTCGAACACAGAGTTACGTGCAACCGCTGCGGCGCCCGGCGCGAAACTGAAGTATATCGGCTCACGGCTCGGCAGCAAACAGCGGTGGCGGCGCGCGCGCGGACAGCGGGAGGAGCGAGAGAACGAGAAAAAGAGCAGAGCACCCTGGCCGACGAAGGTGAAATCCCCCGCCGCCGCTGCCACCGCTATAATACACTATAGACACCGCGTGCACACGCGCTTTAGCTTTAGCTTGTTCGGCCGCAATAGGTGTACAGGCTCTATTATATGTAAGTATTATAAGTACATATCATGTACTTGTAAATGATGAATCTTGCCGGGAGAACGTCGTCTCTGATGCGGCTCTCTCTCTCGCGCTTGTCTGGTGACTTTTGGTGGTTCGCAGCCACTGACTGCACTTATAATAATATACGCGAGCTCTTTGCCTTGTTTTTTCTTTAGCGACGATCCTCCGCGGTGGTCCTGCTGCAGACCCGCCGCACGCTCTTTCTACCTACATTTTTCCTCTTTACCTGCAGGATTACCTTATCAAAGTACAACACGCGACACTATTATATATGTGTAAGGTATTATACTTGCGGCTATCTATCTCTCTTTTTCTCTTTTCGGAGGAAGGGGAGGATAAGAGTGACATACCACCGCACCAGCACCACTACCACTACTACTATACACTACTACGACTACTACTACTACTACTACTACTAAATATATCGTTACATCTACTTACATCCTTATATTATACACAACATAACACCGTAAGATCGCGTGCATGCGCTGCTGTTGCTGCTGCGAAGAAGCTCGCGTCGCAGCCGCCGGCTCTCTCTCTTACTCTACACTCCGGTGTGTCTCCTCTCCCTGTATCCTACTATGTACCCGCACTCCTCCTTAGAGAGAGAGAAAGAGGCTTTTTACCGGCACACTACGCCTGCGCGACTATCCTGATTGGCTGCAGCACTGCAGCAGCCTGTCATTCTCGGTATTTCTTGGTAGTTCAAAAAAAGAGCGCCAGCTTAATATTCTTCTCATATGCATGATATGGTGTCTAGGTCAGCTGCTTTCTCACTATTACCTATACATCTCTACTATATTAGACGTAATTTTATGTTTTTAGATAGATGCGTTCACCGACACTCGCCCAACTTCAATAAGACTGATTTAAAGTTCAATGCTATTGTACAAGCGCTCCGAACTCCGAAATACGCTCTCTTGCGTCCGGCGTCGTCGTGAGTGATAGCGCACGTCGTTGGTGTTGGTTGGAGAACACCGGCGGCGGGCGGAGGACGGGAGTATATAGGAGTGAGCATAAGATGCGTGTGGTGCGCGTGTTCCGCCATTAGCTCAACTCTCTCTCTCTCTCTCTCTCTCTCTCTCTCTCTCTCTCTCTCTCTCTCTCTCTCTCTCTCTCTCTCGAAAGAGAAAGAGAAAAGCGTTGTCAATCTATACGTTTAAAGGTAGTTCAGCTCATGCCGCTATGATCATTAATATTTTTTAGTTAAAACTATAAGATGATGAGCGGCTGCCATACTGCGACGGTTATTTATCATTCATACACCGTCGCAACTTCACCACCTATTTTTACAGTGTTGCGGTTATCGCAAGTTGTAATACCCAGGCTGCAGCAGCAGCAGCTCTCAAGGATATAGAAATTCACAAGAGATTTTGTCTGTATTCACCTATACTTATCATACGCAGGTATACATACCAACACAAAAGAAGGTTTTTACCAAAGCGCAGCGCGCAGCTCCGAAAATGTCAAAACGGAGTAGTGGCCTAGTGGGTGGGTGCGGGGGAGCGTGCGTCGCGTCGTTTCGCCAAAGTAACACGCCTGTGACGTCAGCGGCCGTACTCTGTAGCCGGCCTCTCTCCTTTTACTTTATTTGCTCGATCCGATTTTTTCGTTTTTCTTATCCCGTTTACGATACCAGCTGCCTAGTGCTTTTACATAGCCTGCTCCTGGCAGCAACTGCATAATATGTAGATAGACCTCGCGACTCTCATTCCTACTTCTCTCTATTATCTCTATTCGATCGACCTTGCAGATTTATAGCGTAGAATTTGTACACGCTCCCATAATAAATGTTTCCGACTACGCATCACAAGCTCGAATGTATTCCCTTTCCGAGGGCTTGCGATTCTTGCAAAATTGACAAAAAAACTAACCCTGCATGCCTTGCAATGTAAGCCTTATATTATAGATCCTAACGGGGGAGCCGATGTTTTCAACTTCCCGCAACGTTGTTGCTAAGATGCTAAGGAAGTTGCGCCTTGCTTTCGCGTCTAGCGTCAAAACATTCATTGCGAGACTTCGCGATCGGAATAATTGAATGGCTATTGGCTGGAAACGAAAATTTACCTTAGTTTTCTGACTTTTATTTTACAGTTTTTTGGTCAAAATGTCAGGCAGTAGTGAAACTACTGTAACAGGCAGTAGTGCAACTAAAGAAGATTCAGAGGAAGTGTGTTATCAAGAAATAAGGGACAGTGACTTAAGCTTGAATAACAACGAAAAGGTTAGAAATAAAAATAAACAATTAGATGTTTAAGAATATATAATAATCACTGGTATTTTAACTTATTAATTTTTTTATTTAACTCCTATTTTTTTTGTTTTAGAAACCAGGAATTTCTATGGAAAACTCAAATGATTCAAGTTTGCATTATGATATAGCACGATTGCAGTATTTTCATAAACAATTATGTCAGATTGTTTTAAAGAAAGAAGCAGAAAACAAAGAATTACAGGAGAATAATTTGAATTTGAGGAGACGAAAAGATTCTGATGAAAAGAAATTTGATGAGTTGATAAGTTCTTATGAAGCTGTATCCAAAAAAAATCAAGAACTAAATAATGAAATTGTAAGTGAAAAAAATTATAATTATGTATATTGTATACTTTTTTATTGACTCTTAATTTATAAAAAATATTTTAGGAGAGATATAAACTTTACATCAAGAATTTTATTTACCCAAAAAAATTAAAAAGTCAAATTGAGTTATTAGGATTGGAACATTTCAAATTTTCAATAAGTCAACATTGGAAATATTTTATAGATGAATCAAAATTATCAGGTCATATACTTCAAAATTGGCTAAAGCACTTGAAAAATAATCATATCAGTCTGATACCGTTGAAACAATTTTTATTAATTATAAATTTATCTTCCAAGCAAAAAGCATATTTGCATATTGAAACAGCCTCTGATGATCTTGAAAGCAAATCTCAATTTTTAGATTTCATTGCCTCTGCAAAAACTAAAATTTCATCAATTAATGAATTGGACGATCCTTTTTTAAATAGTCTAAGATTATATTTTATAAGTAATTGTGAAGATCATACTGTGTTAGATAAGGATGAAACCTTACGAGAGTTTTATTTCCAAGTTCTTGTTGATTTTGCAAAAAATGTATCGAATTTATATAAGTTTATAGTGTCAGAAGTTGATTCCAGGGCTTATAGTTTTTTTTATCAAATCTCTATGTTAAATAAAGATTATAAAAATATTATTAATATTTTATTCCATCTACTTGATGAAGAATTCATAATCGATTGAAAAAAAAAAGATAAACCTAAAATTTTTATAGATGTAGAAAAATTATAATTTTAAGAAAATGTAAAAACATAATTCTGAAAGAATTTATTACTTCAAATAACTTTTTTTTTGTACATTAATAAGAGTAAAAGTATTTTTTACATGTATATTAGAGGCTAAAATAAAAATGTCAATAAAATATTATATAATTCAAAACTTTCATACTGCACATTTTATATTTTCACTTCATCTGGTACTTTCTCTTGATATGCCCATTTCAGTTAGTACTAATTAAATATGTGTCCACATATAATATTTTGGTAATTATAGTATTTATTTTTTATTGAATAAACAATTATTTTGTAATCGTAAAATAGAAAATTGTTGCAATTAGTGAATAATTTGAATGAAAAATTCGTAGGGGTTTAAGACGTCTAAGGTATAACGCACTCCATGCAACTATACACTTATTTCGTTAGTAAAAACGCAGCAGATACAATCGATTCATTTATAAAGATAAATAGAAATTTATTAAAATTTTTTAAATAATATATTGATGTAAACAGTTGTCATTTTAATAAAAATTAATTATTTTAAAACATTATTATATTGATGAAAAAAGAAATTTCAAATACAATTTATTTAAATATTTAAATATTTATTATTAGATAAAAAAATTGATACTTCTTCAAAAGAAAATAAGTACAAGACCGCGTTCATACCAATTATTAATAAGTACTTATAGAATCACCCCCAGACTGCCTCAGAGAGAAATGCAATAGCAGACGCTCACGATCAACTGACGAGATCAGTCATTTGTGGGTTAAGATAACTTTATAAGACTATTATAAACAAGACTTATAGATTAAAAATATAAGTATCATAAGTATTTAAAATTTTTATAAATTTTGGATCACGTATCAAATTTTATTGAATCCATAAAGTTAGAACTTATAGATCAACTTAAAGGTAAGCTATAAGCAAAACAATTCAACGTACGTCAAATCCAAAACGTGTTTAATGACACGCGACTGAGTGTCGTTATCAGTTTTCCTTTTTTTTAATAAATAATAAAAATATTCTTCTCTTTTTATAGAACGATGAATCCATCATCATTTTTACCTGTAAATAATACTGATAATAATCAGTATGTGTCTTTATTAAATTTGCAACAGCAGATTGAAGAAATGCAAAAAAATCACAAAGAGCAATTACAAACCAAAGATGAAGAAATTGAAGAATTGAATTCAAAAGTGGTAAAAAACAATTTATAAATAATTATAAGTATAAATAAATACAATTTTTTATTTTTATTTTCCTTGTAGATAAGGCTAAAAGATGAATTAACAAAAATCCAGAGTATGCTTGGCACTCAAAACTTCATGACGACTTTTGAAGGTAAAGACAAAGAAGTTACCAAAGAAAACTCTTACAAACAAACAGGAATTTCTATGGAAAACTCAAATGGTTCAAGTGTGCATGATGACATAGCAGAATTGCTCAATAAAAATCAACAATTACAGCAGATTATTTTGGAAAACTCAAATGGTTTAAGTTTGCATGATGACATAGCAGAATTGCTCAATAAAAATCAACAATTACAGCAGATTATTTTGGAAAAAACTGCAGAAAATTCAAATCTACTGCAGGATAATTCTGATTTGATGAAACAAACACATGATAATAAAAAAAAAATTGATAAGTTACAAACTGATACTGTATTTAAAGAAAATCAAGTACTAAATAATCAAATTGTAAGTAAAAAAAATTATAACTATATGTACTGTTTACTTTTTCATTGTTTTTTAACAAATAACTAATATTTTAGAGATTATGCAAACTGTACACTGATAATCTGGAGTATCCAGAAAAAGTGAGAAGTAAAATTGAGATTTTAGGATCAACGCATTTTAAAATTTCGGCAAATGAAAAATTTTTAAAGATTGTAAATCAGTCAGTATTCTTCGATTCGATTATTGAAAAGTGTCTGGAAATCTTAAAAAGTAATGATATCAGCTTGTTACCTTTAAAACAATATTTATTAATTACAAATTTATCTCCTGAGCAAAAAGCATATTTGCATATTGAAACAGCCCCTGATGATCTGCAAAGCAAATCTCAATTTCTAGATTTTATTACCTCAGCTAAAACTGAAATTTCATTAAATAATAAAATCAACAATCCTTTTTTAAATAGTCTAAGATTATATTTAATAAGTGAAGATCATACTGTATTAGATAAGAATGAAACCTTACAAAAGTTTTATTTTCAAGTTCTTGATGATTTCGCAAAAAATGTCTTTAATTTATATAAGTTTATAGTATCAGAAGTTGATTCCAGACCTTATTCATCATCTAACCAAACATTGATTTTAAGCAATTATAAAAATATTATTAATATTTTATTTTATCTAACTGAGGAAGAATTCGTTGATGACTAAAAAAAATAAACCTAAAATTTTTACAGTTGTACAAAAATTATAATTTAATATTTGAGAAAACAATGTTTTTTGTACAGTTCTAAGAACACATGTCACATGTATGTTAAAATCTGCAATAAAAATATTAATTCAATAAATTAATCTGAAACTTTCATACTGCACATTTTATATTTTCACTTCATCTGGTAGTCATTTTCTTGATGTGCCCATCTCCTTAATACCTTGTAAATTTTTTTTAATAAAGTATTTCAATGTTTTAATATTTAATTCAGTTAGTACTAATTAAATATGTGGTAATATTTTAGTCATAATAGTATTTATTTTTAAAAATTTTTTATTGAATAAACAGTTATTTTGTAATCATAAAATAGAAAATTGTTTTTTTTGTAAGTATCGGTGTTTCCCTCGCCTCTCATAATGAATGTGTGAACGGGATACTCGATCTTAGAGGCAAATAAATAAACAGCTGTTTTGGCAGCATGCCATAAAAACAGCTGTTTATTTATTTGTCTCTAAGATCGAGTATCCCGTTCACACATGTTTTTTTTGTAATTATTAGTCATTGTTTTCTGTTACAATAAATATTTTTAATTTTTGCAATTAGTGAATAATTTGAATGCAAAATTCATAGGGGTTTAAGACGTCTAAAGCAACGCACTTCATGCAACTATACTTATTTCGTTAGTAAAAACGCAGCAAATACAATCGATTCATTTATAAAAATAAATAGAAATTTATTAAAATTTTTTAAATAATATATTGATGTAAACAGTTGTCATTTTAATAAAGATTAATTATTTTAAAACATTATTATAATGATGTAAAAAGAAATTTCAAATACAATTTATTATAAGATAAAAAAATAGATACATCTTTAAAAGAAAAACTGCAAGACCGCGTTTGTACCAATTATTAATATAGAATCAAGTGTAATTTTCCTTTTCTGGACCTATTTGCATGCTAAATCTTCCGAGTTTTGATACCTAAATAATAATAATAAAGTTATTTAAAATCATAGAAATTAAACTTTTAAAATTCATAATATTTTGTTTTAATAAATTATAAATTTTAATTACCAAATTAGTAGGTCTCCCTTGT
>JAPYZE010000099.1:0-104377 GCA_030522805.1 Leptomastidea abnormis
TATATATATATATATATTTACCAAACAAAATTAAAATAAATAAATAAAACGTTCCCGTAAGCACAAGATTTCTTTTCCTTTCCAAATCCAAAGTGTATTTCTTTTTTGCATGATAAATTTCAATAATACACACACAAAAATATACACACAGATAAAATCTCACAACGATTAGTTAAAGTGACGGAAATCACCATATATACATAAAACAGAGCCTACAACCAAAATCTCACATTAACATCCGATTAATATCTCTACATCTATATAAGATCCCAAACCAAAACAAAAATTCTATACCGAAATTTTCATATAGTCACGCCTCAAGATACATATCTTACCCTTAATTTAAAATCAACCCTAAACTCACGCCAATAATAAATATATACATATACATAATAGTCGAAAATAAATATTAGTAACATCTCGGCAGATCCTCAAGCGCCGGAACGTCTCTACTTCAATTTTTAACTCTCGCTATAATTTCTTTTTTTCTTCTTCTTTCTCCCTTAAAAATTAGCATGGTACCTATATTATAGAATTGGACATCAGTATAGGTATAGCATAAAGATCACGTGGGAAAGGATAATAACCGGCTTATATTTTGGCGCTTATTAGAAGCACACATTATATATGTGTCTTCTATGCTGTCCGATTCTCCTCAGGGCCCTTATAACACATTGAGGAAAAAAACACATATGTGCATTCGCGTGCCAGGGTATATATATCTTAGCTCGTGAGTTGTATATGTGAGTACCTATAACAGGTGATGTCGTGAGGAGAAGAAGAAGAAGCTACTGGCTTATAGCCAGCAGCAATCGTTAGCTCTCTTTCTCTCCTCCCTTTACCTTATACTAAATCATCTTTTTTTTTTCATGCCTACCTGACTATGCTTTGTATTATAGGTAATGCGATATAATTATTGTAGCCAGCGTTGAAAATTCGCGAGATATTATAAAACAATTCTCTGATTTTTTATAGATTCAGATTTTAATTCAATTTTCCGTAAGCTCAATCCTTACATATCATACATATAATACGTAAGTAAAGCAATTACACATTATAAGCCATGTGACTGTTCAGACGATGAACGTCTCAGGCTTATATTACTGCGCGAGGATGAGGAGAGAGAGGTATCCTATGCGTGACGCCAAGCGACATATGATGGTGAAAAAATATAAGGAAGAGGGGAAGGTAGGGGGGAAGAAGTATAGAGAGCCTTGGGCTGACTTATTCTCCAGACGCGTCCACCCCTTCCTGGCGGCCCTTCTTCAGTACTTTGGCTCTTCTTGCACGCGACTTTCTGTGAGTATATAGCGCACCTGTTATTTCCCGCTGTCGCTATTCTGATGCCGCTGGCAAGCAGACTTGAAGAGCAGCAGACTCTTGGTCTAATTGCGAAAGGGGTCAAGGCTCATTTTTACCACTTCTGAAGGTGCGATTCGAAGAAAATCAGGCTCTTTTTTTTTAAATTTTTCAAAGGAAGATTTAAAAAAGTAATACACTAAAATATAAAAGTTTATATTTTAATGTCTTAATGATAATTTTGAAAAGAGAAAAAATTTTACTAAATTTCGCTACCGATCGTGTCTTACATGAAAGATCGATTGTCTATATGATATGCGGGTGTGAAGATGCAAAAAGAAAAAGTATAAAAGTTGACGAGCTTTTTTTTTTATCCTCATAGTTGCTTTGATGACGAGATGATTAATCGATTTATGGCGGTCCTTTTTATCTACCCAAGCCGCAAAGTGTCTGAAGAGATGAACGACGTGGGAATTGATGTCCGTCCTTGTATGGATCGAGTCATGTGTGAAAAAGTCGCACAGATGAAGATTATTTGTTCGATTAGAGATTGGAACTTGAACTAAAATTTGCAAAAAAAGTTGAACTAATAAGATTTAAAAGATTGTTTGAAAAAATTTACATATTGGTTATCTAAATTTAAAAGCAAAAGAAAATCAACTTCTCAAATTTAAATTTCTAAAGATTTGCAATTAATATAAATTATTTGAATTATAAAATATTCCATTACAATTGGCATGCAAGCTGTGTAAAAATTTCAATCGTTTCATTTTCTCGAATAGCTGTCAAATGTGATGCATGGTACAATTCCACTCTTACTGGTCTTTGATTGATCTAATGGTTGCATTTATGGTTTAACTTTAAATGATCTCTGATAGATACATGATCTATAGTTCTCTAATGAAGTCAGAGTAATGTATTAGACGTAATATCAATGATAATTACAGGTAATTACAATGTTTTTGTTTTAAATTAATTTTCATAATAGATAAATTTAATTAAGAAATTTTGAGCGATTAGAATTAATGATTTACAAGTATACATCAACTGACAAAAATTGTGTGAAAAATAAAAAATAAACCCTTAGATAACAAATGTAGGTATTTTTTAAAATATACATTAAGACTATGCTCCAAAAACAATAATTAAAAATTTACGAGAAGAAAAAGAAAGCAAACATCATTAAATAATCAAAATAAACTATTATTTCTCACTTAAAACTGAAAACACAAAGAATAAATGCTTACAAAAAAAGAAAGAACAGACAAGAAGACGTCAGCTGGAAGATATAAGTCGTAAGAAAAGAGAAAATTTTCCGTGCAAAGAAACCGCGTAGAGCGAAAAGCTCGATGACCCCCTGGAGGTGAAAGGAGAGAGAAGAGGCTCGACCAAGCATAACCGCTGGATGATGGATCGACGTTTTTCATAGGGTCGATGCCGACAGTCGCGCCTCCCCACCGCGATAATGCCTCAACCTTCTTTTTATCCTTTAGTTTGCGATAACATTAATTGCGTGGCGATCATTAACGGCAAGACTTGTAAAAAATAGGCTCTGAACTGCTGAGGGCGATTTTAAGTTCAGAGTTAGTGTAGTTTTTGAGCTTGATTTTTGTTTTGATTGCAATCAAGTTGAGTCATGATTATCATTGGTTTAATTTAAATCTAAAATGAGTTATAAGTTTTTAATAACTATATACTGATGATAATAGTGGTTTATCTTTCATAAGATTTATACTTTTAGAAAAATAATTTCTAGAATTGTTAATAGTAAAAAAAACATACTATAAAATGAAATAAAGTTCAAAACAATGCATTTTATAGACAAAAACAACACTTTAAATCATAAATGTTTTATACAATGGAACAATCATTTGCCAGAAAGACACATCTAGAATTGGTCACTGTATTACTAAAATATTTATTTTCTAACACCTTTATAAACTACGTTATTTCTTATTTCATCAATTACAATTAAATTTAATTTAATTTTAAATCAAATACTTTTGCTACTTCTTCAAGTGAGATTGATATTTATTTATAATTAATCATTATCAAAATATATGTGGGTTATTAAAAACATTTGTGCTATTTTTTTAGAAATCTTTATATCCATTTCTATTGTAAAAGTTTTTAGGATTTTTTAAACTATGTACAAATAAAAAACATTTTGACTGATAAACATAAAATAGAAATGATAAAAAAATAAGCTTACCCAAAAATGTTTGAAAAAAGTTTCAATTCTGAATAACAATTTTTAAAATATAATAGATTGAAATTATCTTGTTTGAAATAACGGTAGCATATAATAAACAAATACTATCATTGAACAAATTATTATTCAATTACTATTTTAATGTAGCAAAAGTATAACACATTTTTACATTCATCCTGTATACTGCTTAAGTCAACAAATGCGTATAGGCTTTAGTACTAAACTAGAATACAGCATTTCAAAAACTGCTTTAGCTTCCTTCCATCTGTCGTGACTGGTCATAGACCATGATAAAACCATCTTATTAACATTGTGAAAATCGCATAATATATGCACATTCCTGTTTTAATAACCAATCTTTACTGAGGTAAATTTAGCAAAGTGCCTTGACCAGGTGGTAAATAGATAACTTGACGAGATCTTCCAAGCTGGTATGCAATGTCTTCTGCAGCTTCAATTCTCCTAAGCTCGACTAGACCATCTCCAGCCTCTCCTAAAGATTTAGCTAACAAACTAGCAGCTTGAGCATCACCTTCTGCACTAATAATAGCAGCCTTCTTTTGCTGTTCAGCTTTTTCTACCAGGAAACGAGCTTTTTCTGCATCCTGCTGTGCAACTTGTTTCAGCTCAACGGCTTGAGTGAATTCTTTGCCAAACGTTAAATGTGTCTGTCAAATTTTAAAATAAAATATCAAATTTCCAACTAATAGCTTTTATAAAAAGATTATAGCAATAATAAAATAGTACTTACAATTGAAATATCATCCAAAATAACACCAAACTGAGCTGCTCTCTCTGTCAAGTCTTCACTAACTTTTTGCGATACAACCTCTCGCTGAGTGATCAATTCTCCAGCGTCAAATTGTGCAACTACAGCTTTTAAGACTTCAGTGGTGATAGAAGGCAATACTCTCTCATCATAATCAAGACCAAGAACAGTGTAAATCTTTGGTAAAGTCTCGGGCACCGGTCTGAACAAAATACGAAGTGTAATGTTTACATTCTGCAAATCCTTACTTCCAGTTACAACGGGTACATTTCTTGGTCTGGATCTAATGTCAAAGATGATTGGCTTTTGGATCCATGGAATGAAAAAGTGTGTTCCTTCACCAACAACGTTGCTCTTTATACCAACAAATCTGTCAAATATGACAGCTCTGTGACCTCCATCGACTAACAATAAATATTACAAATCAGTTACATCAACATGAATATAATGTCTCACAATAATTATAAAACATAATGAAATTCTAACGTAAATTAATTCTTAAAAATATTTAACACAAATGTAAACATCCTAACACTCGAATACTATATACGTATATCCAGACACCCAAAAATCCACTTGATGATGTAACACGTTTACGCGCTCCCAAGCAATATCACGAAATTCACAAAAAAACGCAATCATTACATCACACAAATAAATCTCATCAATCCTTCCAAACAACAATAATCATAAATACATCAGAAAATCTAAACACTCGCTTTAAAAGAGAAAATAAAAAAGAAAAAGAAAGATCACATAGCTAGATAAACTAAAATTGAGATACAACTTACCGTTATAAAGCGCTGAATTAACAACACTACCAACGAGAGCAACACCAATACCAAGCTGGCCGACTCTATTAAAAAACTGTGCCGCCATCCTCAGGAACGATCAACCTGGAAAGAAAAAGAAATCAGGGATCAGAGGATTTACCGGGCAGCATGACACCGGGGGAGGGAGAGACTCTCGCGCGCGTTCTCCTGTGACCTAACCTCAAGGGTGTCGCGTGCTTTCATGCAGCCGGTTTTGCCGGCTTGGTTTATAAATTTAAACTTCGAGGAGCTTTTAAAGCTGTAAAGTAGCAAAATAGCTGCTATCTTAGGTAAATGTTTTAAAGACTAGGAGCCTTAAAAGTACGAATGATGCTCCAAAAAATTGATCGGAGCTGGAATTGGGGTCCACACAGTGGACACACCCGCGCCGGTGTTACTTAGAAGTTAGTCTTACGTAATGAAGCGACGATATGGGTTATGGGGATCACTTAAACTGCAAGCGGCTTATCGTCTTTATTGTCCTCGAAGTTGACGTTGTTGTTATCGTTGACGTCCACTTCCTGGTTATCGTATAGCCGTAGTCGCCTGCTCCGTCCGCGTGTATTTTGCAGTCTACTATCGCTGCGGGGGAGGGAAGATGGAGTTGAATGTAACGTACATAGGTAACTACTTTGCCGATGGAGAACATGGAAGAAATCCAGAATATTGGCGAATTTTTTTAAAATAGAGAAATAAACTCTTATTTAATATTTTATCAATAATAAATAAAATTAATATTATTATTTAATTATTATTATTTTTTTTTAATATTATAATATTTTAAAGTAAAAAAATGTATAGGATATCATTTGTTGTGATTATCATTATTTATTAATTAATTTATTTTATACGAGTTGATTTTATTTGAACTATAATTATTTATTTATTTTGATTAGGCCAAAACATTAAAAAATTTTATGATTAAATCAAATACCGACGACTATAAGTAACTCTTCGTCAATGCGATCTTCCGTATTTAATTACCTTTTTGACACTATATTGTGAGTGTATTTCGGTAAGGGCTTGTTCAATCGTTCAGTTAGCAAATGCCAGGAATCGAACCTACGACATGTAAGTTCTGAAACCATCGCACTTCCAAACTAGCTATTGCAAGCTTCAAATTGTTATTCGTTTAATATAGTATTGAATGTAATACACATACACTTATTTTTGAAATTTGTCTTACTCTCTATAGACATTTTAATAAAATTTACTTTTTAATTAAGGTTTTATCAATTTGATATTGGTTTTGGGGTTATTAAAATTAATGTAGGTAAATGTATGAACAATTAATTATCTCAAATCATCAATAAAATAAAAATAAGTATATTTTTAAATTTCATTACATGATAAAATGTATTAATAAAAAGAAAAAAATACATTTTACTACGAATAAACGAAAATATTTTTATTTCAATCTAACACAAAGTGATTATATGCTAATGTCAAAATATTGGTAATTAATCAATTTATTAGTTAAAAAAATTGCGCCCCCGGGTGGGCTCGAACCACCAACCTTTCGGTTAACAGCCGAACGCGCTAGCCAATTGCGCCACGGAGGCTTTTGCTCATTATCGTTTTATTTAAACTCATTACTGCTGAAAACCACTTAGCATAATACTCTCAACTATATTTTTATAATTTTTCATTTTTATATATTTATATAATTTTTTTTTAATTCATGTTTTTGTTTATTGAGAAACAGTTCTTTTTTTAATCAGGCCAGAGTACAAACTTTTATAATTACAAAAATAAAATAGAAGTTAAATTAATTTTATCAAAATAATAATCACCGCAATATTCACAATATACAATAGGTGCAATAAAAAGTAAAGAAACATTATCAATCTAAACAATTTGTCTGGATTCTATATCAATCCGGCATCAATCTCTCTCTCTCTCTCGTCTTTTCTCGCAACTTTATCAAATCCATAAAAAAAACAACCAATCCCTCCCTATTATTATCATCATCATCCGATATTCCACCCACAAAGCCTCCAACCAAAAATTCATATAAGCGCAATAAAGCAATAGACCACAAAATCAAAATCCGATAAAGTCAAAGCTCAGTCTCTCTGAAACTATAGGCTGCCGCTCTCTTTTACCTTATACGATCTTTTTATCCCCCCCCCCCTTCCTCTTGCTCTTATCGATAAGCAACACACAAAGCGATAAGAACTTGGGTGTAAGCATAAACGGTGCTGCTGCCACCGCTTTGCAACCAGCAGGTTTGAGTTAGTTGATAAAGCTTCGTCAAGCTTGCTGTATATATAATAAAACACGACAAAAAAAAAAAAACGATAACTTTACCGGGTGTATACGTCATTTTAAAGCGGGAGTTTTCTCCCCTCTTCCTTTAATTGAGGAAATTATGTATTCCGTTGTAAGTATATGTACAAAAAATCGGTTTGTGTTGATGATTACCGATTTTTCTTTTTTTTTGTGTGTTTGAAATTTATTTATTTTGGTGTTAGGGCGATCGTGTGTGGTTGGAACGAGGAGCTGCTGAGGGTCTTGAGGTTCCTAAGGGCTGTGTAATCGTGAAAATCGATAAGCGTAAAATTCAGGTGCAGGACGATGATGGAAATGTAAGCAGATTTATTTTAAGCTGATGATGTTTGATGATGAGTTTATGTTGTGTATTAATAAAAAGTTAATTTAAATAATTTAAAGTGGCAGTATATTTTAAAATTGTAAGAATTTAAAAGAATATATGAGTTTGACGATATAATAGTGATAATAAATCAAATGATTTATTGAACGATCCGCAGTAGTGATAGCATATTTTTATAGTATCTTATTTTTTTTACTTGAAAAAAAAATTTTTTTATACTAAGAGTATTTGATTGACACTCGAACAATATAACGTCACAAACAATTGCTTTTATCGTGAGAATAACAAAATATAATATATATAAGTGTCAACAATATAAATCTTATCTAATAACTAATCATCGCTATGTTTAAATTTAAGTAGATTATTATCTATCAATTATAAAATTGAAAAAATAAGAAAGAAGTTTTTTTAAATAATTGTACTTCTAATTAACGAAAAATATGTATATTTTTAAAGGTGGAATGGATAACACAAGAAAAAATTATAAAACCAATACACGTATCACAAATTAATCTTATGGATGATATGATTCACTTAGGTGATTTACAGGAATGTTCTATTTTAAGAAACCTCCATAAAAGATACAAAAATCAAATGATCTATGTAAGTCAATATTTCTTTTCTTTTTTTTTTTTTTTAACAAAAGTTAATCAAGCATTTTTTTTCTCTTGATTATATTAAAAATCGATCGCAAAATAGACAAACTATGATATAACATCAAAAAATTATTTCAGACATACATAGGTGATATGCTGATAGCTGTGAATCCTTATCAAGTTTTAAATATTTATTCCGCAAACGAAGTGTCAATGTACTCGGAAGCAAAGTTAGATACATTGCCACCCCATATATTTGCAACGAGTAGCAAATGTTTTGCTAAAATGAGAAGAAGCAGGCAAAATCAGTGTATTCTTATTAGGTAAGGTGCATATAATATGGTATTTGTTTAATTCATAAGGTGATAAGATTATTGTTTTAATTAAATTTTTGCAATGATAGCGGAGAAAGTGGTGCTGGTAAGACGGAAAGTACAAAATTGATTTTACAATATCTGACGACTATTAGTACGGGAAAACATTCGTGGATTAAGCAACAAATTTTAGAAGCAAATCCTGTTCTTGAAGGTTTCTTTTTTTAATGTTATTTTAATAATAAGAAAATTATAGAGTTTTATTTAAAAATTATAATCGAAATTTTTCATTTTTATACATCAGCTTTTGGTAATGCGAAAACTCAAAAAAATGATAATTCATCGAGGTTTGGAAAATATATTAATATACATTTCAATGATATCGGCGAGATAGAAGGTGCTCAGATAGAATATTATTTGTTAGAAAAAAGTCGAATTGTTACGCAGGCAAAAACCGAAAGAAATTATCATATATTTTATTCATTGTTTGCCGGTTTGAGTAATGAAGAAAAACAAAAGCTGAATTTGGGAAAAATTTCAGATTATAAATATTTACAAGGAGTGAGTATGACACTTGATTGTTTATTCGACTAAAAATTAAAATTTTATTTTTTCTTATAAAGGTTAACACGTGTAAAGGCAGAAATGACGCGCAAACTTTTGCCGATATTAAAGCAGCTATGCGAATACTAAAACACGACGAAGAAACTTTTTTTCATATTATACGTTTACTCGTAACGATTTTAAGCTTAGGAAATATAAAATACAAAGCTGTAACAGTTGGTAAGTGATAACAAAATCTATACTATACATAGTATAACTTGAAAAATGTTTTTTAATGTCATCGTTAAATTATTTTACAACTGATGTTTTTAGCTCACGCTGATGCTACTGAAATCCATGACGATAATTGGTTAAAAAATATTTGCGAATTTCTGGGTTTACGCAAAGAAATCGTTATAAATTTTTTAACGAAACGTTGCATATTTGTACAAGGAGAAAAAGTCGTAAGTAATTTATCATTGAGTCAAGCACAAGAAGTTAGAGATTCATTATCAAAAGTAATATACGAAAAAATTTTTGAAAAAATTATTTCTGGTATAAACAAAACAATACACAATTCAAAAAAACGTCCAAAAAACACAATTGGTATCTTGGATATATGTGGATTTGAAAATTTTGATACCAATAGTTTTGAGCAGTTATGTATAAATTACACAAACGAACATCTACAGCAATATTTTGTCGAGCATATATTTAAAATCGAACAAGAAAATTACGCAGCTGAGGGTATAGTATGGCGCAATATCGAATATAGCGATAATCAAGAAATAATCGATCTCATCGGTGCTAAACCTCTCAATATCATGTCTCTAATCGACGAAGAAAGTATATTCCCAAAGGTAAATATTCCGAATACCTAAGCAATGATACTTTATTAAATTATTATTTTATTTTTTTTCAAGGGCTCAGATAACAGTCTACTGTCAAAAATATCTCTGATTCATTCAAACAACAAAAATTTCGCTAAACCAAAATCAAATTTATCAAAAGAATTTGGTATCGTACATTACGCCGGTATCGTACGTTACGACGTAACTGGTTTTCTCGATAAAAATCGTGATCATTTTTCAAATGATTTTGGACAATTAGTAGCATCGTCGTCTAATCAATATTTTCGTAATCTATTTTGTAAGAACGAGCTACTGGCAAACAATGATCTTGGTAAAAAATCGACAACACTTTCTATTAAATTTCGAGAATCACTTGAATCGCTTATGAACGCTCTTGGTTCTTGTAATCCATTTTTTATCAGATGTATCAAACCAAATGATAATCAGATGCCACAGGTATAATATTATATATATATTTTTTTTACTTATATAATATACCTACAATATGAATACATCGATTAAAAATATAATTTTAGAATTGATTATACTAGAGTAACGTCGTAGTTAATCTGTACTATTGCGTTTCGTTTCTCAAATATGTATGCTTAAGTGTGTTTTTCGATGATTGTACAAGCTTAATCGATTTATCAGTTTTTTTTTATTAAGAATGTAAGTTTTCGGGAGTATAACGTGTTGATTTCCACGTATACAATCATAAATTTAAACACCATGTATGTATGTATGTATGTATGATCGTAGTAAAAGTTAAGTAGGTAAGAAGAACGAAAATGATAAGAATGTACTGATAGGAATCGTTTTTATAAGGTATGCGACGAGCTAAGCAATGAAAATATGTGAATGTATGTGTATATATATACGAATGAATTATTATCAAATGCAATCCAAAATCAATTAAATTATATAAATATATATACATACTAAAATTAATTTAATTTGGCAATCGCGATTATAAAATCATAATTAATCGATTGAATGAAAGCTTAATAAATGAAAAAGCCGCGACGATTATAATATTATTTTTATGTAATGTGGAAAATCACGTGTATATAATTCGTAGTAATTCGAGGTCAACGTTATCTCAACGTTTTAAAACAAAAAAAAAATAATAATTTTTAATTGAACAAGTGTTTTAACTATACAGAAGCGATTTTATCAAACTATTAACATGATCTAAAAAAAATAGTTTATGACTTATGACTTCTTTCAAAAAATATTATTATATGTTTACCGATCTTTCAACAGGTTTTCGATAAAGTCCTATGTTACCGTCAATTACGTTATTTGGGATTACTAGACACAGCAAAAATTCGTCAAGCAGGCTATCCTCATCGCTATGATTTTTCTGATTTTGTTGAACGTTTTGGTGTTTTGGCATGTGGAATCGAATCATCTCGTAAATCCGATAAGAGATATGTTGTTGAGAAAATATGTTCGATTGTGGTGAATAAAAGTGAGTATGGATATCAGCTTGGAAGGAATAAGGTCTTTTTAAAAGATCTACATCATGCTAGTTTGGAAGAAGAGAGAAGGAAAAGATTATGGGGTAGTGCTGTTTTGCTTCAAAAGAATCTTAGGATGTGGGTTAATCGTAACAGGTGAATAATTTAATAATGATTAAAATTATGTTATTTTTTATAAATTACTTATTTAGTGAATATTTTTTTTTCAGATTTTTGAAAGAACGAAAAGCTGCGATTGTTATTCAGAGAGTTTGGAGAGGATATAAGCCGAGAAAAAATTTTGTAGCTTTGAGGAAAGCAGTTTTACGATTACAGTTGAGGATTAGATCGAGGTCTGAAGAGGCTGATTTTCGAAGGAAACGTAGATTTATTATTTCGTTTCAGGTAAATAGAAAAAAGAATCGATTAAAAAATAGATTTATTAAGAATGATTTTATATAAATTTTTAGGCCATATGCAGGCGTTATCTTGTGCAAAAATATTGTAGGGAGAAAGTAAGTAATTTGTTATAAAACAAAAAAAATTACAAAATTTTAAACTAAATTTTCAATTTTAGCGAGAACAATTGAAAATAAAAAAGATGAAAGCTACGCAAGGTCGAGAAAGTTTAAATAGAGACAGCAAATATTTAAGTTGGAGTAATAACGAATCAGAGAGTCACAGTATCGATACAGCTTTTGATTTCTTAAATAATGAACCTGTAAATGTTGCCCCTAGAAAAATATCTAATGAAATTTATGTAGTAAGTAAATATTAGTATTTTTTAATTTGATCATATTTTTTATATAATTTTAAGAATAAACAATATTTTTGCAGGATATATTCCGAAAAGATATATCATCACGAAACTCCCTTAAAACTCCAAGTGAAGCTAGTGATCCAGACATTATGTCCTATGATTTTTGCAAATTTGCAGCAATATATTTTACTGGAAATGCGACTCCTTACTTCACAAAAGTGCCTTTGAAACATTCACTTTTGGAACTTCCACATGTGTCTGATCAATTGGTAATTTAAAATTTTTAATGATTAATATAAATATTTTCTTTTTAATTATTATGTTTATGAAAATATTACATCAGGCAGCAAAAGCTTTATCTGTTACGATTCTTCGATTTATGGGGGATTTACCAGATGCAGAAAATCAATCTGATAATTTTCCTAAAACATGGATGAGCACAGTAAATGATTCATTATCGAAAAATTTTATAAAAACCGAAAAATATAACAAGGTATTGGAACAAGAAGATCCTCATATTATGAGAATGACATTAAAAAAGAAAAATAAGTTTAGCAATGTAATCACTGAAGGTATAAAAAAATATAATAAAAAATTTTTATTAATATAAAAAATGTTATAGTAAATAAATATTATTCCAAAGGTATCGTAAACGATGAGTACGAAACTTGGCTAGACACAAAAAGTTCAAATATGGAAAAATTACATTTTATCATCGGACACGGTATACTACGTCCTGAATTAAAAGACGAAATTTATTGTCAAATAGTTAAACAGCTAATTAATAATCCATCAAAAGCATCGTATGCAAAGGGTTGGGTACTTTTATGTCTTTGTATTGGCTGTTTCGCTCCAAGTGACAAGTTCATAAATTATTTAAAATCATTTATAAAAACTGGACCAGCAGATTACGCTCCATTATGTGCTAAACGATTAATGAGAACTTATAAAAATGGTTCAAGAACACAACCACCTTGTTGGAATGAAATTCAGGTTTTTTTAATTTTTATTATACAAACTACTGAAATGATGACTCAATTTTCAATTTAACTTGAAATTATTATTTTTAGTCCGTCAAATTCAAACAACCAATGTCACTAAAAGTATCGTTTGCAAACGGTAATTCTAAAATAATCCAAGCTGATTCAGCAAGTACAGCACAAGAAATAGTTCAAAGCTTAGCTGATAGTATTAAACTCAAAGATACCTTTGGTTTTTCACTTTTTATAACAATTGATGGTAAAGTCTCGTCGTTAGGCTCTGAAAAGTATGTGAATTAAATTTGTTAATTTAAAAAATAATTTTTTTTTTTTAAATAAATAATTTATAAAAAATTTTTAGAGAGCACGTTATGGATGCAATATCACAATGCGAACAATATGCAATGGAACAAGGACATTCCGAAAAAGACGAACGCTGGCGTTTATTATTTAGAAAAGAAATATTCGCACCTTGGCATGATCCAACTGCAGATGAAGTTTCTACTAATCTCATTTATCATCAGATTTGCAATAGTGTAAAATCTGGAGAATATCGATTTAACAATGTAAATATTAAAAAAAAAATATATTTTCACTTACACTAATAATTATTATTGTTTAATAAAATTAATTATTTGATCAAAAGGAAAGTGACTTGGCTACGATTATAGCCCAACAATTTTACGTGCATTATCATTCGAAAACGTTACCAAAGAATTTAAAAAGTATATTGCATACTTACATTCCAAATCATCTGCTCCGAGGTAATTTTAATCAAGTCTTATCAAGATTGGAAAATCTTGTAATTCAGATATATCAAAGAGTACGTAATAAAAAAATTGCACATGACAATTGATAATTTGAATGATTTTAATTTGTAAAGTAATAAATTTTTTTTTCAGAGATTTGGTACAATTGAGTATAGTTCGACAGTAGTCAAAGAAGACGTAGTAACGTACGCAAAAAATAGCTGGTATCTTTGGTTCTCAAAACTCTATCAAGTTAACAAAATTTTTGGACCAGAATTTAAAGTATCTGAACTTATAATTGCTGTTAATTCTGTGGGTGTATTTTTTATGGATGAGAATGAAAAAATTCTTTTACAATTATCGTTTCCTGAAATTTCTGAAGTCAATTATCAAAAGTACGTTTTGTTACAAATAAATTAAATAATTTAAAAATATTTTATTTTTTAAATTTATTATTATTTTTTTTTTTTTTTTTGTAGAAGTGAAAATACATTACTTCATAATTTAACACTATCAACTATACAAAGAGAAGAATTTGTTTTTCAAAGTTACGATGCCGAAAGTTTTGTGTCACTTGTAAATTATTTAATTGATAATCTTAAACAGAGATCAGTTTACGTAGTTGCAATTCAAGATTATATAAACAATGGCAAGTAAAATACTGTAATGTATATGTATTGTTAATAATCATATAAATAATATAATTTTTAATTAATAGAAGGTAGTGATACAACATTGGTATTCAGGAAAGGCGATATCATTAAATTAACCGATGGTTGCACTGGAGATACAATAATCACATCATTGTGGGCATCAGGAGATAAAAACGGTAGCAAAATTAAATTTCCGTGCGAGTACGTGTACGTTTTACCAATGTTGAATAAACCATCGTCAAAATTAGTTGTGAGTTTTAAATTTGTTCTAACATTTTGAAACGAACTAATTATTCGTATTTTTTTACATTTATAATTTTTCAGGAAATCTTCAAATCAGACTTCATGTCCAAAACATCCAAACCTTTAATACAAGAGCTTAATCAAAATTTTAAAGAAAAAAAATATCACAATTTGAAAAAATTTGCCAGTGAAATGTTTCGAGCCAATATAAGAACGACATCGACATCAGGAATTTTACCAATTAAAGGCAACGCATCCGAAGAATTATGGAAACACACTCGAGAACCTATGAAAGCTCCATTATTAGCTACTTTCACTGGAAAAGACGAACAATTTCAACAAGCTTTAAAAATGTTTAAAACTATTTTACGATATATGGGTGATCTTCCAAGTAATAAACAACGAATTGGTACCGAATACACTGATGAAATTTTTGGACCAGCACTACAAGACGTAAGAATGTTAATTTTATAATTTAAAAATAATAAATTCATAAAAATATATTTTTTAGAGATTACTGCGCGACGAGCTTTATTGTCAATTAATGCGACAACTAACCAGTAACAAAGTTAGACTAAGCGAAGAACGAGGCTGGGAACTTATGTGGCTAGCAACAGGAATAATGTCCTGCAGTACCAAAGTTCGCAAAGAATTGGAACAGTTTTTAATTTCACGAGATAACGCAGTGACAAACGATTGTCTAAATAGGCTAAATAGAATTGTTAAAACAGGAAATATCAGAATACATCCACCTTATATTCTTGAAGTTGAAGCTATTAGATTTAAAAATTTGCAAATTTTTCATAAAATTTATTTTCCGGATGATACCGATGCAGCTTTCGAGGTAAGATATAATATTAAATTTTTTTTTGTTTAAGTTTCAATAAAAATTATTGTTTTATATGTTGTAGATTCATTCGTCGACGAGAGCTTTAGATCTATGTGATGAAATAGCGAGAAAACTACAATTATCCAGTTCTAAAGGATTTAGTCTCTACTTCAAAATCAACGATCGCATGATATCCGTACCCCAGTATTATTTCTTTTTTGATTTTGTACGTGAAATCACCGATTCGGATGTAGATACACCAAACTATCCCACCTCACACACGACATATCAAGTTAGATTTATGAGAAAAATATGGATCGATTGCCTACCTGGACGTGATAAAAATGCGGATTTTAAATTTCATTTTTATCAGGAGGCTACAAAATATTTGCGAGGATTTTGCAAGTGCAAGGTTGAGGATGCGATTAAATTAGCAGCTCTGATTTATATAAGCAGTCATGCTGATAATAAAGAGGAATTGTCGCAGATACAGTAATATTTTTTATCCTTTTTCAATCAAATTTTTTTTTAATTTTTATAATTGCTCAAATTAATTGAGATTTTTTTTTGCAGCCTAAAGCTTCACGAATATGTACCTATTGATATGATCTATCTTCTAAACCCCAAAAAGTGGAAGAAATACATTACAGAAGCTTATACACAAAATAAAAGTAAATCAAATATTTTTCAAATTATAGAATAATATTAAAGTTAAAATAAATTTTGCTAATCATTTTTTGCAGACCTCAGTCAAGACGATGCAAAACTGAAATTCTTACAGCACGTATACCAATGGCCCACCTTTGGCTCGTCTTTTTTCGATGTTCGCCAAACGATCGATCCCAAGCTACCCGAACGTCTTATCATATCAATAAATAAAAACGGCGTAAGCATAATCGAACCAAATACCAAAAACATTATTGCTATGTACAGCTTTACAGAAATAGCAAGTCGATCTTCGGGTGATACTTATTTTTTAATGACGATCGGTAATTTTATGAGTGGTAGAAAAATACTTTGTGAAACGACTATGGGATATAAAATGGATGATCTGATAAGTTCATATGTTGAGTATTTGCAGCTTGGTTCGAATAGAGCAGCAGCTTATGGATGAGGATGGGTTGATTTATAAGGGTTGAGGTTTTGTTAATAATAATTATTATTGTGGTGTTTTTAAATGTCTTTGGATGTTGAAAATAATGAGTAGACAGAATAAATTTGTATTTACATAAAATTTTAGTTTTATAAGGTAATATACAAATTAAAGTCACTTTGATAGTGTGTATTTTGGTGACTCAAAAAAAACAAAAAAGATTTTATATTTTGTAACAAAGAGTACAATGACAGAATAAAATTTTTTTCAATTAATGATGTAAGATAAAAATGTAATAAAAGTTTTAAATAATTAAATTAATGAGAATAATAAGCTTTTTAATACAATATTTATAATATTTTTTTTTATTTAAAAAAGGTTTATTAAAGCTTCTCTAAAAAGTTATACATATAAATCAAGCTTTCTATAAAAAAAAAAATAATAAATTTCTTATTGCTTACATTCAAAGTACGGTATATTATCGCTAACTTCTTTAAAAGCAATCATGATGATTTGAGGTGTGTAATAAACGACGAGAGGACTTGATTTTGATTGTATTTTTACGAATGATGTACTTTTGTCTAGGCTGTAAATAAAATTATATTATTCATAAGTGTTAATATTTAAATAAAAATTATATTGATATATTATAAGGAATTTACTTTTTATTCTTTTAATGTTTTACATACCTGAATAAACAATCGTTTGATGAGTTAGTTTCACTTAAAGGTAAAATTACTTTTTTATTAATACTACTAACTATTTTTTTGTTGAAGTAAATCGCAGTTTGTTTTGGCACATCTTTACATGAACTAAAAAATAAATAAAATTAAATTATTTTTTAAGAAAAAAATTAAAAAAAAAAAACATAAAAATTGATGCTTATATTAAAACAGTATTTATAATTATTTACCTTTTCTTCTTTTCTTCATCATCAACATTTAACTCAATCGGTTCAAGATTTAAATCCTGACCATCATAATTAATCAAAAGAGCCAATTTTTTTGAAGGTAGTACTTTTACAAAAATATTGTAGTTCTCTTCAAGATTTGAATGAATCATTTCATAATTTGTTAGATTTACTACAAACGTCTCATTCTTTTGATTTATTATAATACCAGGTAACACGCTTATTATTCCTTGAAAAAAATGTTATAAATTTGTTAAAAATTAATCAATAATTATTTAATAAAATTAAGATTTTAATTTTTACTTGTGTTGTGTTTAGTGAACTTATCTAAAGTTTTTAGATCTTTCAAATAGTCATCGATTAAATTTTGAGAAATAAGATACTCATATTTGAAAGGTAATTTTTCTTTATGTAATTCATGAGGATTCATCATTTTTGCCAATTGATCATTTACTTTGAACATAACAAACATCCTAATAATCGGATCATTCAAAGCTGAACGTTCTACCTGCGAACCCTACAACAATACAATAAAAAAAATATATTAATACTTGAAATCATACTAGATATTTTTAAAAATAAATTAATTTCTTACGCTTATATCAGATTCGTATGTTACTAAATCCTTGTTTGTTAAAAGTTCTAAAGCACATTCCAGTGACATAGGATAAGATGAATCTGGATATATAAAGAATATACTTCTTTTGTCCCCGTTACAAAGACAATTTTTGTTGTTTTTCATCATGCCTGTTACAGTAACGTTAAACAACGATCTCTTGTTGTCATCAAACGATGAAATTATGTAATTTTTCAATTTTGTTTGCATAACTATTTGCTGAGATGTAATTTCGTTTATCGTGTAAATTGGATAATTTGTTTGCATTTCTGCGTGTACCTATAAAAATATATAATATATTTATTATTTAATGATATTCATTATTTTTCGTATATACATATTAATAATACAATACACTTACGTAGTCACACGGTTCTGAAGACGACAAACACTTATCGTCATAAACTTTATAAAGATCAGCAAAAACTGTATGGAATGTTTCTCCTAAAGAATAATTTAATCCACCACTTAGACCTCCGATATTTACAACAACATCGTCAACATTTCTTTTTCCCGATAGTGACAAATAAATTATGTTTTTATGTCCTGGAAGATAGAATTTTGGTTTTTCCAAAGCTTCATATGATCTTGAAACAGATTCTACAGTAAATTCAAGCTAAAATAGAAAAAAAAACAGTTTTATTTAATTTTTATTATCAAGAATAATGAGTATCAATGTAAAATAATTTGAATTCATACTTGTGAAAATGATTTTAGTGAATTTGGTTCCAATGTAAATAAGTATCCAGCTTTGTTAATTTTTATTCCTTTTCTAAAAATATTAATGATATACTTATTATACAATGACAAAGAGTAAAAAAAAAGTAAATTATCAAATTAAAAATACATACGGATTTAATATTTGTTGCAACATTGGAACTCGTGAAATATCAATATCATAAACCATTGTTACGAACTTTAATCCTACTAAATTTGATTCTTTTGAATCTGTTTGTGCAACATTTGATATTCCAGTTGATACTGTTTCGTATCCACAATTTTTACAAGTAGATTTATCAAATTCCTCGTTAGCATCGGTAATCATTACGTTAGTCAATACATAACCACCTGCACCTTGTTTAAATTGATTATTAGGATCATGTGTTATGATCGGTAAAATAAATTTGAAAGTTGATGTATCAAAATCATAACTAATCGAACAGTTAATTTTTATATCTGCATCCATTAAAGTTGTAGTTTTAACAGCATAAATTTGATTGTTAAGTATATTATCAACTGTAATACCGGTGTATCCATGACGCCAAAGACTTAAATTGAAACCAATATTAACGATAATTTTCGGTGCTCTCATTTTTGTATCAATAGTCAATTTTTTATTAAGAAGAAATGGTATTTTATGTTGGAATTTAGCTGGAAGTCCAAAATTTGTTGGTATTGAAAAACTTCGTAATTTAGAATACATGAATGCTGGTGTATTTAACGAATCTATTAAATTATCTTGGATTTTTAATAAAGCTTCAGATTGTTCATCAAGATTTTTTAATGACTTATCAATTGATTGTACAGTAACAACCCACTGTCCATAAGAATACCATACATCCATATAAACATTTTTATCTAATGGTTCTTTGTTTCTGATTGATACATTAGCAAACTGATCGAAATTTGAATTTATGTAAATCTAAAAAAATAATTAAATAAAACATATTATTTTTTTATTCACCTAGATTATTACAATTCTGAAGCTTTTTATATACATACCCCGTAAATATCGATATATTTCTTTCCAATTTTTTCAACATTCTCCAAAGTCCAAGATACAGGTATAGTATTTTCAATTAAAACAGATATTTTATAAGTTGTTGATAAACCTGGATGCATTGATTCCATGTAAGTAGAAGATCTATCATAAATCATTTCATAAGATACGGTTTGTGATGAATCCACATCTTGAATTATTAATGCAACGTCTTTCATTACTTCTGGTACCATATTTTGTTTGATTAAATTTTTAACGTGAGTTATGTGATAGTTGAGTAAATTCTTGTTACTCGCCATAACTTGGTGAATTTGTTTGACGTCTTCTTGTGAAATATTAGGATTCTTTAAAAGAATATTATAAGCAGCTATTCTGATTGATTGTGGTTCATCGTGATCCATCAATATGTCTTTTAGAGTATCAAATGCAGATTTATTTGATGCATCTATTGTTTTTGAAAGTGCATAAATTATAGCAATACGTAAACGTAATGAATTCTGAGATGAAAGATTGTCTGTTGTTTCAAGAATTTCAAGAAGGTATCTTACTGCATTACTATTTTGTGTGTTTCCAAAAGCCATTATCCAAACTATCTTCGTTTTGATATCCTCGGTAACTACATATTATTGTTAATTATTAATTGTGCTAATTTTAAACAATAAAAATTATCTATATCTTTTTTATTTTGTACTTACATTCCAATTGATTTTTGAAATATTGATACTGTTTTATCAAGAATTCAAAATCATCATCTGACATTTGTGAATTTGGGAATAATTTAGATAAAAGATGAGAAAAACCTAAAATTACAGCTTCCTGAACAGGATCTGATAATTTTTTGTTGATCATTAAAGTCTCAAATTGATTAATCATTTCTTTTGTTGGTTTATGCATGTATAAAGATAATGCATGAATTAAATGGACAGCTTCATTATCAGAAACAAGTTTATTTCTTATCAAATCTAATGTGAATGCTAAACTTGCTTCATTACCAACATGAGCAATCAAGTTAATTAAAATATATCTAAAAAATAAATTATCATTATTATAAAATAAATATATAAATTAATTATTATCAAAATCAAAAATATAGTACCTAGCCATGTTTACATTTGGTCCATCGTCAATGTCTATATGAAAGAGACGAAGTTGGTCAACATTTAGATTTTTTATGAGAGGATGTATTTTATTAAATATCTGTTCGTGTTCTAATCCAGACTGAAATTTGACCAAACGATCTTTATCCATGTACTTAACAGCTTCACGTATTAACTCCTCAATTTTTGTTATTTGTTTTTCAATATTTTGATCATTAACAATTTTATTCTCAGTTTCTGTTTTAATCAGAGAAAGGCTAGGATCGAAATCTACAAACGTGAATTCATTTGACTTGTCAATCAAATTTAATTTTTTCTTTTCTACTAAATCTATGGTCTGTCTGAAAAATATTAATTTTTAAAATTAGACAATATTTTTTGATCAGATAATGACTTAAAATTAACATAAAAAATTAAATTGTACCTTGTATTCACAATTTGTTTAATTTTGATTTCGCTTGGATTTTCATTATTATTGTCCATGTACCATTCATAATACTCATTTCTTAATGCTTTTTTAATAATAATTTGATTTGTTGTGTTATCATTGTAATTAATACTGTGCACTACTTTTGTATTTAATTGCTCCTGAGTAACAAGAATAATTTTAATTATTAAACTATATAATTAAGAAAAAAAAAAAAATATTACCTGAATTCTTTGATTGAAATCATCATTGCTTTCAAAGTAACCACGAGAATCATATACAAAACTAGAACATTCATTTGGATTGTAAATTTTGGTAATAGTTTTGGCGTAAAGTTCATTTGAGTGTACGTCCGATCTAAATCCGAATGTTTGATTTTCTTTGATATAATTCACTTTACATTTTCCATAAAGTGTGTCCTTTATAAAAAAAAAAAATCAAATATATTAATAATATTAAAAATTAATTTTAATCTACTGTACCTCTTCAACGTAGTAAAAATTATTGAAAATTTGCACTGTAGGAGCTGCAGCAGATGATATCACATTGAGTTCCAACAAAGATGCAATTGATTTTTTAATGTTCTTTGATACGTCAATTTCGCCTTTTTGAAATTTAATTCCCTCAAACTAAAAAATAAAAAATAATGTACTATAATCAAAATTTATTTGATACTTAAATTAAAATTGATATTTTATATAAAATTATTACCATTCCATTTTGATGGTAAGCAACCATAAACTCCTTTTCTAATTGATTTTTATGATTCGATATGAGATCTTCGTTTTCGTTCTTTTTAAGAGCATCACCATAATAGGAATGATATTGCAGTTGTTTCAGTGCAATTACATACGTCCTACTCAAATCTTCATTACTGAATGACCATGGCTGCACTATCAAATTTCCTTTGATGGAATATTCGGAAATAAATAATGTAGGATCATCAACACCAACACTTATTTTGTTAGTGTATTCATAAACGTAAGCTTTTTCATCCTGAGCTTTTGACGACGAAACTAGCGATAATCGTTAACACATTTATTATTAATCGTTGAAATTTTTTTTATTAAACTAATGAAGTTATAAATATTTAAAACTTACCAAGATTTGCAGAGCAAATAATTGTTAGAATCACTAGAAAAATAATTAAATAAAAATTTTGTCAATCATTCTTTTAAAATTAAATTTTAAATAATTTAAAAAATTTAAATACAATTTAATTATCTTATTTTTTAAACGTGTAAATATAAACTTTGTAAACTATATACACAGCTTTAAATTTTGACGATACCCATTCACCGTAAAATAGAATAAATTTTCTTAAAACCAACTTTATTTTCATAATACGCAATTGCAAAAAAAAAAAAAATCAAAGAATTAAAAAAAAAATACTTTGTTTGAGTATAAGCTTACCAATGATTATGCACGGTCTAACACCCATCTCGACGAGTGGTCAGAGACGACTGTCCTACTAGTTTGTATATTTGCGCTTGTATACTTGATGAGATCATACACGTTCGTTCGGTGGGGACTGTATTCTATATTTGTACTTCACATGCTTCTTTGTGAGTGAAGCTTTAATCGGCGTATGGTACTGACTATATGTGTGTGCGTTACTTACGCAGTTAGAAGCAATCGCGAGTAAAAATTTTGTTTTTATTTGCATGAATAAGAATTTAATTAAGTTATTTAAATTAAAGAAAAAATAATTTATGAAAAATAAAGAACTTAGATTAATAAACATTTATCGTTTTAGAAGATAAATAGAAAGTAAGATTACAAAGTTTCTAGTTATCATAAACTTATTGTTGAAATTAAAATCAAATATTGACACAATTTTATTTTTGGTGGTAGATGTAAAATATTTAAATAGAGAATTGATTTTTTAAAATTACAATTTTGAAAAGCAATATAAAATATATATAAAATTGTTCATCGAGTCAATTGATGTATGTTATGAACAGGAAGGTGGTCAATCAAATATAAATTGAAATGATTAACATGATTGAATAATTGAAGTCGTAGCGTGAAAGTTACTATATGCTGCTGCTGTTATTTGAAGTACAGAGGGAGATGGTTCAGAATAAATTATTTGATATTGAGCTCGTAAAATTTTCTTAGAAACAGAACAAAAAAATTGAAATTGTAAATTTTTACAATGTTTTTTTTTAATTGTATTTTTATGACAACAGAATATAAAAGATGTATTTGTTGTGAAGATAACGCGAGAAAGTTTTGTGATAAAATTTACAAACTATCTAAGCTTTTTAATTACCATATTATTTTGTTTACTACGACACATTTTGATGTATCTACTTTTTATCATTATCTGCTACAAACTCAAAACATATAACTATACTACAAAAAAAAAAATTAAAATTTTTGATACTAGTGTCACGTATTAGGTACATAAATCTAAAGTATAAACACAAAATCGTCTTCCTTTTAGATTATTTTTATAGACTAATAACTAATCTACACAAGATTGAAATTGTGCTGATTTGAGGCTTACTCATCTTGAGTTATCTCAATAAAAAAATTCATCCATAACAATATTATTATTTTCTCCGTAAAAAATAAATAAAAAATTGTTAAAAATTTTAAAGATTCAAAACAACGTAATAAAAAAAATCTTCAACGTGAAATTAAATGAAAGAAGCATTTCTTACTGATAACTGTTGATTATTTTATCATACCGAGAAAACCCCGGTTTCGTATCACCAGACTGTATTTCAAAAACATTCTCGTCTTCGTATCGATTTCTGTCACCGCATGGTAACCAATTTTGCAAACTCTGCGTAGCTACAATCCTTATAAATATAATTCTTTGAATTTATTTGATTAAAAATAGCAATTGTGTATTATAAAAAGAAAATTTTAGAAAGTTTACTATTAATTAAAAATGATTAAAATAATTTTTTTTATATTTTTAATAAATAAAAAAGATTAGGTAAAATTAAAATTCTTGGTGTTTGGAAAAAATGGTATAATTATAATAATAACTTTAAACTTATTACTTTGTCAAAATTTTAATATTTTTGATAGAATGACTCATATAATTAAGTTTTATTAAAATTTAGATTTTTATTTCTTATTACATAAGTAAGGAATTTTTTTATATTCATTTCTTGATTGAAAATTAATAAATAATTAAATATCAATATTACAAATCTATTTAACAATGTATAATAGACGTGTAAGATTACACAGTATTTACAACGCAATCGATTTTTAACGAAATGCAATGTCACTAGAGACATGTACACCAATATTGATTCGTAATATTGAATTTCAAATGAAAGACAGCTTTAATCTCTTCTTAAAATAGTTTATGCACACTTCAAAAGATCAATATACAGTGTAAATCTCGAGATTATGTGACAGATAATAAAATCATTATTTGTTGTGAATTTTTATAATAAGCATCAAATTTTTGTAAATCCACCATCGGCTTTAGTATGTACAGTAAATTTTTTGAAAAAAAAAGGATTAAAATAGGATACAAGAAATAATTTTTTTATGACTAATGCATTGTCATACAAGTTTACAAGAATTATCGTATTTTACAAGAGTATTTTAAATTTGTTTTCACGACATTTCCGCTTAGATCGTGCTACATATACTAATCAACACATCAAATGTTCATATTCTTCCTGGTAACTGTTATGAAATTTCAATTAGTACTATTGTTCACCTGTGAAAAAAAATTATATTACATTTTAGTAAAAGATTATAATTGTATAATTATAAAGTTTTTATTTTTATATTTACTTAAGATTTTATAAGAGTTTAATAATAATTAATATTTATAAAAGCGTAACACAGTCAGTATAGAACTCGGATTCGTAATCTATTCATCATGGGTTCGATTCCCGATGTATGACAATTATTGGTTTTGTTACGACGACTAGCCAAAATACACTCAATTGAGTTTGTTAACAAGGCTTTTATAATCATTGGAAAAAATAATGGGAGTTCTTAAAAAGAAGATTGAAAGATATTTTATATAATTTTTTTAGCTGCAAAAATATTTAAATAAAATTAATTGTAATGGGAGAGTAAAGAAATTTTTAAGTCTGTACTTGAAAAAATAAATCAATAAATAAAAAAAAATATTGAAATAAAATTTTTATAATTATCTTATTTAAAAATGTAATTTTTTTCATAATAATTAATCATAGGACAAAACTATCGCGACATTCTAAAATTTTAAGCACTATGATATACTTAAATAGCTCTTTTTTTTAAACAATTAAAAAAAATCAATTATTAATTTTATAAAAAAAACATAAAATAAAGCATTTTAGTCATCATAATTTGTAAACATAGCCTCAACACATTCATATAAAAAAAAAAATTGACTTAATTCTTTCAATTAATTCATCCACTCACTATGCTACTTGATGTAAATTACCTTAACTTGAATATTGCAGAACAGGCCATTAACTTTCCTCACCTCCAGTGGTACACTAGTAATTCATACGTAGCATCGATTTTTTTTCTTCTTTTTTGCAGATTGCTTTTAATGCATTAATCAGTGGTTTGGTAGCAGTGGCATATTTTTCATCTGGTGGTAACAACCAAAGAGAACTGTTAATTTTTATTTGTACATCGCGTTCCCATCAGTCGTTACCTACCTTATTTATTTTGAAGATTAGAAGTATCAGCGTATCCTTAGATCCATTGAGATGCTATGACATGTACGTCCTTGATTGAAGTCGTTTTTTTTTTTTATCTTATTAATCCATGTATGTCCAGCTTCTTTCTTTTGCATCTTTAAAAAAAATTATATCAAACCTTTGTTACTCAAACGTAAATGAAAAATAAAAAAATTACAACCACATAATTAATTATAAATTTTTTAAATTACGAACCTTATTAATGTGTCAAATGATAAATCTGAGCTATACAAAGTCTCAAATTCTTCGATGGAAGAGATTATAGTCGTTGTGTGTGTTATCATCTTATGTTCCATTATAATACTTATATTTGTAAACTTACTCACGTTGCTAGTGAACTGTAAAGATTAAAATATTTTTTTTATTATTTCCTGTTATATCTGTTAATTTATACTACAGAAATACTTACATTGCTTCTGAATCAATGCTGCTTCTATTTATGGTTATTGCCATCTAGTTATTGAAACGTATACCCACTAGCAGAGAACTAAAAAAAATTTTTTCAAAATCAATATTTTTTATTCATTTTATAATCGCATGATACAATTTTTTTAAATTTTATTTAACATCACTTTTTACTATATATAAAAACACATTAATCAACAATTCATGCAAAATCATAAAGAAAAAAAAAAGAAAACGAATATTAAGCATTACGTAACTAAACGTTTTATATATAAATCAATGAACCAAAATCACTTTACCACAATCTTTATAAATAATCACGAAAGCTCTCTTGATGGCGCTTGTCAATCGTTTAGGGACTCCTTGATACCATACCGCTCATATCCGCGTGTATATAGTATATAATATAACAAGCACCGATTACGCTATTGCGCAAATTTAAAATTGTATATATGTATATAAAAAAATATAATAAAAAAAGCTCGCTATAGTCGCGCGAGTATGCGAGTTTACGTTAAATATACGAGGTCAATACGATTCAGGATTGCGGCTAAGACTGATGTTGTAGCGGCTTTATGGGCCCCTTTTTATATTATAAGATGTACGAAGTGGATGGGAGGGGAAGAAGAGAAAAAAAAGAGAATATAAAAAAGATCGAGAATTGAGAGGAGGCAGGCACAAAATCAGCTGGATATGTGATTGAATGAATGTGTGTATGTATATATGTATGTGTGTACAGGCGCGATAACCCTACGGGACCGGGAGTGACTGGCCTTATATATTCTTTTCTCTTGTATGTATATGACCTGGCTGGAGATAAAAAAAATAAGGGGGGCCGGTCGAGAGTAAAAGAGTCTTCTTCTTCTTTTTTTTTGGGATCTTTCGTATCTTTTCAGATTTTCACGGTCTCTCGAGCTTATGGATATGAGACGACGATTTGGCTTCTTTTAATATGACATTCGTTTATTTTAATTTCTGTATCATTTTTGACGTTGCGGTGGGTATTATTGAGATTTGAATAAATTAAACAATTTAAAATATTTACTTATTGGAGATTTGAAAAAAAAAATTTTTTTATTAATTTTAAATCAAGCTTTTGTAGACGCTGAGCAATCGCTAAGCTTTTTTTTATGGTCATTCTGTAATCTAATGTTAGTTTTTGGGTTAATGAATTTTGAGATAGCAAGCCAATATTGCGTAATGTCTTTTTTCTTAAAAAAAATGTTGACGTAGACTTTTTTTTATAAATTTATTTATAATATAATTTAAAAATAATATTATTATTCAACTATTGCAGTGGAAATCTTAAGCAATCGTAACACAACGTATATATTGAAATAAAATTATCAATAAAAGTTATTGTTGTCCGTATCTTGGTAGCTTTTACTTCTCTCTTTATCTGAATAAAAAAAAAGCGGATTTCACGTATTATTCCACAGGTCGATGTTCTTTAATTATATATGTTTTAACAGAGATTACTTATACTATATATTTATAAGTAATAATATGGAAAAACTTTTTTACAACTTATATATTAATAAATTTTTTATAATACCTTTAAAAAATTTATTTTGTAAAATTTTATTTAAACAATAGTTATGTATAGTTATTAAATTATTAGTAGCAGCATAAATTTAACGTAGTTTTTTATATTTTATATTTTCTGTACATGTATCACTGATTATAATATCAGAACAATCTTGTGTTAATAATTTTGGAAACAAACAACTGATATACATTTTTAAATACTCAACTGTAGATTGTATAAATATATATATATATATATATATACATTTTTTATAATTTTCCAATAAAAATTAAAAAAAATACTTACCTGATTTCTATTCTTATTACAAAACAAGGAAAAAAATTTTATAAGTTTTACAAATAATATTACAACAGATATAAGTCCAAAACACAAACTGTGCACAGCAAATGTTTCCACAATAAAATACTTGCGTATCTTGTCAATTTTATCAACCTTGGCAATAATACAATTTAATCCTTATTATACGATAGCGCAACGTTTATACATACAAGTATTACAAAAAAAAAGATAGCAAAAAGCTATTAATTGGGGATTTACAGTACATAAAAATAAATCATTCCATGTTTAAATTATCTTATCCAAATATAAGTCCGGCTTATTGCGTATACCTATTTGAAATATTTGAGTTTACTTCTGTGCAACACAAGTCAGTCTCATTTACGCGTTAAAAAATTTTGCATTTTTCCTTAAATAATCTAGAACAATGATACGAATTGCGAGTAAAAAAATTGTTCATTTAACAATTCAATTTTATTGTGTATCCTAGTGTAGTATTTAGCGTTCTACTTTAAAAAATGGATTGGATACCACAAAATTATTCAAAATTTTGTACGGAAAATTCACTAAATTCCGGCTGTGCACCAGCCTTTCTCAGTTTTATGTCTTTCGTACTACAGTATTTTGGTCGACCAAGTTACAATTATTCGATAAATAGTGATAATGACAATAATAATTTCGAAGATGAATATGATTTTATAATTGTTGGAGCAGGTAGTGCGGGATGTGTTTTAGCTAATAGACTTAGTGAAATTAGCGGTTGGAAAGTGCGTTATTTTTAAGTATTATTTATAGTATTTTATTTAATTTTATTTTAAATGTAAATTTTTACGTTTTAGATATTATTATTAGAAGCTGGTATTCAAGAACCAGCTGTAGCTGACGTACCTTCTTTTTCATTATTATTACGTGGTAGTAACGTTGATTGGGGATACCGAACGCAACCAGGAAAATATGGATGTAAAGCTAAAATAGATGGAGGTTGTTCATGGCCTCGAGGAAAAGTAAAATATAATTTTGAATTTTTTTTTTCTATTGCTTTTGCGTAAAATGAAAAATTAATAAGCATAAATTTGAAACAAAATTTATTGATTTGTTGATTGTTTCAAGATAAATATTTTATTTTTGTTTTTAATATTTTTTTTTTATATTCATAATATTATTAAGTTAAAATATTTACTTGTATATTTACATGCTTTTCCTCAATTGGTTATTCAAATCCTAGTTTAAATTGTTTTTTCAGCAAGTGATGTTGTTACCTTTGTAATTATTATTTTTAGTTACACGTGTCGTTTTTTTTTTTTTTTACTTAATGATAAGTTAATATTAAAAATAAAATTTTCCTTATAAAAGTTATAAAAAAAAAAATTTATTCAGTTAAAAATAGAAAATACGTTGATTTAAAATTTATTAAATAAATAATCAAAAAACTTTTTACGAGAATTAAATTTTATCGTATATAGGTACTTGGTGGAAGCAGTACATTAAATCAACTGATATACATAAGAGGACAGCCACGGGATTATGATAACTGGGCTAGATTAGGTAATCCCGGTTGGAGTTACGCAGAAATTTTACCGTATTTCAAAAAATCGGAAAATAATCTCAATCCTGAGGTACTTACTACCAAAAATATACTTTATAAAAACATTTTAAAAATCTGTTTTTTTAGATATAAACATTTATAGCTAGTAAATCATTAAATTTTAAAGGTCGTAGCTGCAAATCCAGAATATCACGGTACAGGCGGTTATCAAAGCGTTGAATACTTTCCGTATACAGATCCAAACACAAATATTTTGCTCGATGCATTTAAGGAAATCGGTTACGAGCGTATCGACGTCAATGGAAAAAATCACATTGGATCAACGCGTTATCAATTTATATCGAAAAATGGACAACGTCAAAGTACTAATGGCGCTTTTCTTAATCCTATTATCAATGAAAGATCTAATCTCGTACTAAGGACTCAAGCTTATGTGACGAAAATTATCTTCAATTCAGAATTAAATAAGGCTATTGGTGTTGAATATGTTTTAACAAATTCAAGGTATTTTTTATATTGATTACTTTCTTTTGATGTGCATGACCGGTTAATTCAGTATATTCAATGATTTATTGCAGTGGAAAAAAATTCAAGCTTATTATTGTAGTTGTCTAAATTAATGAATTTTTATTTATTTTTTAAAAAGTTCAAGCACTTTGTAATTTATTGAAATTTAAGATACTAATTATTACAACAAAAAACATTCAATAACGTATTTATTTTAGGGATAAAACAGTTAAAAAAGTATACGCCAAGAAGGAAGTTATTATATCGGCAGGTGCAATAAATTCACCAAAACTTTTAATGCTCTCTGGAGTGGGACCAAAAGAAGAATTAAATAAATTAAATATTAATGTTATTAAAGATTTGTCAGTTGGTAAAAATCTACAAGATCATCCGACATTTCTTGGATTCATGATAAAAATCAATAAAACATATCAAACTTTAGTAGAACCTGAACGATGGATAAACGATTCTTTAAATTATTTAAATGGAGAACGTAATTTATTGGCAGCAATGGGTGTACTTTCTAGTGGTGCATTTGTTCAAACGCATTACGAAAATATACCAGATTATCCAGACATACAAATAACTTTCGGTGGAATGAATATATCGGTAAGAATAAAAACGTTTTTTATCTCAAAAAAAAGTTTCCATTAAAATTTATTAATTTTATCAATTTTCCAGGATCACGTAGCTTTAGGCGAAAGTGCAAGAGGTCCAGCAGCTTTACCAATCGCATACTACAGTGGCATAACCGTCCGACCCCAAGTAATGGCACCACGTAGCCGAGGCTATCTGACCCTCAACGCTACCGATCCTCAATGGAGTGCTCCACTACTCTACCCACATTATTTTGAAGACCCACACGATCTAGACGTTATAGTTGCTGGTGTTCGAATAGGTCGTAAACTCTTCAACACTACAGTTTTTCGTGAAAATGGTTTTGAATTATTTACCGATCCTATGCCCGCTTGTAAACAGCACGAATTTGATAGTGACGAGTATTGGAAGTGTGCGGCTATGTCGTATACCGATACGAATTACCATTGCGTTGGTACTTGCAAAATGGGACCATCGAGCGATCCTGAAGCTGTGGTTGATTCTCAGCTTCGCGTTTATGGTATTAAATCATTAAGGGTTGTTGATTCGTCTATATTCCCAGTTTTAATGAGAGGTAATACTAATGCACCGACTATTATGGTTGCGGAAAAAATTAGTGATGCGATTAAAGAAACCTGGTTATGAATTAAAATTAATATTTGATTGATCTATTTGTAAATAATTTATTGAGAGAAAATAAAAGTCTAGATTTTTTAAAAACTTGATTTTATTATAATTTTAGTTTGATTTTCTATTTTATTGATATAATTCGTCAATGTTATTGATTCGTTGGAGATAACAATTATTAAAAGATTTGTACACAAAAGGCCAATGACGCATATAAATTCTCAAAAAAATTTCTGATTTATGTTGATACAAGTGCATGCAGGTGACGAAATATGTTTAACGAACTGCAGGTTGAATAAATTTTGATATAAAATGAAAATGCATTCGTATTTCTTCTTAATACTTTGTTGAAATTTCAAGTAGATATGAACGAACATGATTGTGATTATTAAAATTGTTTAAGTGAAAGTGTTTTAAAGTTTAAAAATAAAGTGTTAAAATTTAATCGAAATTATTTGAATTTTATCATCATTAAAAATGGTCAGTGATAATACTCCTAATTTTTAACCAATATCTTAAAATTAATAAAAATTTAACAATCGATCAATACCATACAGGAAAATCCAATAATATGGTCAGCAGTAAACAATTCAGCAGTTTGTGCAAATGGCGCAGGACACTCAGCCTGTGCACCATCAGTTTTATCATTCATATCCCTGGTGACTCAATTATTGGGTCGCTCGATTGACAATTATCCTCCAGTCGTAAACGAAGATGAAGATCGTAACGAATATGATTTTATTGTTGTTGGAGCTGGTAGTGCTGGTTGTGTATTAGGAAATCGACTGACTGAGATTAAAAATTGGAATGCAAGTATCTTACGAATCTCAAGATTCAAAGTTTGTAATAACAAAAATTTAAATTTAACGTTTTTTATAAAGGTGTTGCTGCTCGAGGCAGGTACCAACGAACCAGGAGTACCTGATGTACCATCATTTTCATTAATGACACATGGCAGTAGCATTGATTGGACGTACCGCACACAGCCAGGAAAAGCTGGTTGCCTGGCTAAGAGGAACGGCGGCTGTCCGTGGCCTCGTGGAAAGGTAGTTTTATCTTGCATTTTTTGCTTAAGCTAGAAAGTTTTCCACTTGATTTTTTTTAAAATAAAATTCTTTTCTTGTTGCTATGAAATTTTGAGTATAGGTAATGGGTGGTTCGAGTACAATAAATCAATTGATATACATTAGAGGACATCCAAAAGATTACGATAATTGGGCCAACTTGGGAAATCCAGGCTGGAGTTACGATGAAATTTTACCTTACTTTACAAAATCTGAAAACAATCGTAATCCTGAGGTAATATTTAATTTATAAATCAAATATCTACAAATCTACATAATAAAATTAATTAAATATTTTTAATATAAAAAATATTTCTATTAAAGATCGTAGCTGCGAATCCAAAATATCACGGTGTTGGTGGTTATCAAGACGTCGAACATTTTCCATACACAGATCCAAATACAAATATATTGCTTGACGCTTTAGCAGAAATCGGTTACCCTCTGATTGACGTTAACGGTGCAAATCATACCGGATCAACACGTTATCAATTTATATCGAAAAATGGACAGCGTCAAAGTACTAATGGAGCATTTATTCGAAAAATCATTAACGATAGGCCTAATCTTACCGTTAAAACACGATCTTACGTTACGAAGCTTATAATCGATCCTGATACCAAACAAGCTAAGGGTGTTGAATATATTCAAACGACATCAACGTATTATTTTTATATTATTACAATATACTAACAATAAGAAACAGAATTCTAAATTATTTGATTAACAAAATAATTATTTTTATAGCGGTGAAAAAATAACAAAAACTGCTTACGCAACAAAAGAGGTAATCGTCTCAGCAGGTGCGATAAATACACCAAAGCTTTTGATGCTATCTGGAATTGGACCACGAGATGAGCTTGTAAAATTGAATATCAATGTCATTCAGGACTTACCAGTCGGTAAAAATCTTCAAGATCATCCGACTTTCCTTGGTCTTATGATCAAATTAACAAAACCTAATGTTGCGACACTCGTTCAACCTGAACAGTGGGAAAAGGATACCATAAAATATATTAACAATCATAGTACATTATTGGGTGCTATGGGCGCTTTATCAAGTGGTGCATTTGTCCAAACGCACTTTGAATCAACACCTGATTATCCAGATATACAGATTACTTTTGGTGGTCTTAATTTAACGGTAATTATTTATTGATTAATTAAATATAAATTATTTAATAATGACTAATGATAATTATAACTTTATTCCAGGATAGGATAGCACTTGCCGAAGATCGTCCAGGTACAACAAACACGCCTGTAGCATACTACAGTGGTATAACCGTCCGACCCCAAGTAATGGCACCACGTAGTCGCGGTTATTTGACCCTCAATGCTACTGATCCCCAATGGAGTGCTCCACTACTTTATCCGCATTATTTTGAAGATCCACACGATCTAGACGTTATCGTCGCTGGTGTTCGAATAGGTCGTAAACTCTTCAATACTACAACCTTCCGTGAAAATGGTTTTGAATTATTTACCGATCCCATGCCCGCTTGTAAACAGCACGAATTCGACAGCGACGAGTATTGGAAGTGTGCGGCTATGTCGTATACCGATACGAATTACCACTGCGTTGGTACTTGCAAAATGGGACCATCGAGCGATCCTGAAGCTGTGGTTGATTCTCAGCTACGTGTTTATGGTATTAAATCACTAAGGGTTGTTGATTCGTCTATTTTTCCAGTTTTAATGAGGGGTAATACTAATGCACCGACTATTATGGTTGGAGAGAAAATGAGTGATGTTATCAAGCAGACTTGGTTGGAAGATGATTGCGATATGACGGAAACGATTGCTGAGAGAACTTGGTGTCTTATTAGAAAGAGATATAAGAAAACTTGTAAGTCGATTGGTTGGAGTTCGTAAAGGAAAACAAACTATTATGACAATATAAATATAATTATTTATTGTTTTGAAATTTTGAAAAACCAGTATTTATAATTTAGTAAACATGAAAGTGTAAAAATAAAATTAAAACAAAATATTATTGAAATAAAAATTAATAATAAATTGAATTGATATTTTACATTGTATATTTTAAAGTTTGTTAGAAAATAGAAGTTTTTGTATTACAATATATTTTACGAGTTCTTCTATAAATATAATTGAGACGTAATAACACTGATGATTGCCAATTAAGAAGTACAATATACCTACACGCAAATTAATGAATTTCAATAAAAAACTACTTCTAGGACAAGATAATCATAGATGGTCAATTTCTTTAAAAAATTCAGACTTGATTTATAAAAAAAAAAAATTCGTAGTTACAATTAATATTTATAATAAACCTTGTTTCGTAAATCAAATCATTTTATACATTACGAAAAAAAACTTACTTAAGTCACGTTTAAAAAAAAAAACAAAAAAAAAGATAATGTCAAAAATGTAACGTGATATATAAAGTAACGCGCCAATAAAGTCTATCAATGACATAACAATGCATATGTCGAATTAATTAAGAAAGTAATAAGGATGGCCACTAAAAGTCCAACCATCAATCCTCGCAATAACGTATCTCATAAGGTTCAGCCTATACATACACCCATATAAGTCAGATCAGGCTAATAAAAAGTGTAAGGCTCCATCCATCAAATAATAAATCCAACGCGTATCGTGTATAAGCGACAACAAAACTTATCGCATGCGTTTGATCGTTCGTGTCAATGCAGATTTTTAGCGTAAAAGCCTCGATGGATTATCTATCAAAAATTGCTTAAGTTTTTCTAATGCCTTACTCCTATGTGAAATCGCGTTCTTCTCCTCTTTTGGCATCTCTGCATAGGTAAGTTCTTCGCCATCGGGTTGAAATACGGGATCCCAGCCGAAATCTCGGCTACCTCGAGGACTGACTATTTTACCATGTGTTCGACCTGAAGATAATAGATATATAAGTAAAATAAATACTTTTAAGAAAACTAGATTTTATACCTGATACATTGTAATATATTTTGTACCTTGAAAGAGAAGAACTGGATCATCACGTTTGCCATCGCAATAGGCAAATGTACACACAGCTTCGGCGCCTTTATTGTCAAAGCCAACAAGCATTTTGTAAAGGCCTTCAGGCCCAAGTTTGTCGAGGAACCACTTAATATAAGGACCAGGCAGACCGTGTAGTGCATCAAAGCAAAGGCAGGTATCCTCAATGATTACTGGTCCTTGGACTATACTCGCTGCAGCTCGACATTTTTCACGGCATATATCTTCGAGCTCGCCTTGGTACTCTGGCAAATCGATGCTGCGACTCGAGACACGTTTTGAGAAACTTTGGCCAAGGATGGCAATGAATTCTTCTAATTTTTTTGCATTGCCCGTAACAAATATTATGGCTTTCGACATGGCTGTAGACTGATATTTTCTGAAATTAAAAGAATTTTTTTAGTTTGGATTATTTGTTAGATATGAGTTGTTGAATAAGAATGTTGATGGAGTTTAACTGCTAAAGCACAAAAAAAAATAAATAAAAGTGCTTCATGTTACAAAATTTGCTGACTCGCATAATATCAAAGTACAAGAGGCTGTGATTGTATAGCATTTTGTTGCTTGGATTGAATTTCTAAATAAAAGTTTACATTAAGTAAATACTGACAATGCAATTAATAATCATACTATACAAATTATATATTTAAAAATGATTGTTTTTAATTTAAATATTATAAATCAAAGTAACAATTAATTTGAAACATTCTTTTTATAGATTATTATCAAAGCAAAATTTTTAATTTATCAAATTAATTTTACATACACTATTAAAAAAAAAAAAAGAACATTTGAAACAATCAAAAAAATTTTGAAAATTCGCTCCAAATTCCGTAATTTGGCAACGCTACAAAAGCAAAAGTACAAGAGCGCCACGTGAGTTTTCACAACAACAACATTCTGTAAGACCCACAAATTAACATGTTTTAATAACTTATAATCAATCGATAGACATATCATTATAGATCAAATAAAAAATAAAGTTTTATTATTATCGAAACGATTGTTGATAAGTTAAATAAACGTTTACATACCTTGTGATTCCTCGATTCTTCCTTGGCCAAGAATAGAAAAGTGAGCGTGGCGCAGCGACGACGACGGCGCGTTTGTTGCTTTCAGTTCTGCCAACCTTACACACTCATTACCTAAGTATAAATCGCAAAAACGACAGTTTTCTATTACTTACAATATTGCAAATAATTTTCGCAATTGTATTGAAAATTATTAACTGAAATCATTCTACTTTCAGTAAACTTTTTTGTACAATCCTACAGACGTAAAAAAATTAAAAAAAACATTAATTTTCTAATTATTATTGATTCACAAATAAATAAATAATCATCAAACAACAATAAATTTGTTACCCTATCAAAAATTTAAAAAACTATCAACTCCTTTTTTAGTTTTCACAAAACAACTTTAAAAACTCCCGCTTGCAAATCGAAAATCTCGAGTGTTCCTCATCATCATCATCATCAAGCAGCCGACAACTTCAGAGCCGACGAAGCCGCGTTCTCGTGTCGCCTCCCTTTCCTCCGAATCCAATATCCCGGGTAAGGTGCTGTTCCAGCGCAAAATTTACAATTCACGCATTTTCTCACACAAAATCGGGGGGGTACACATATACAGGGGCTATTACAAGAACAGTAGCACACTACTACCATCATCATCGCGAGCGCGATCGCGTACATAGACATAGCCTCTTTTACCAAGAAAAGAGTGTGTTATAGTTTGTGTGAGTGAGTGTGAGAGCACAGCGACTAGCCGACTATACCCAGGATTTCGTTGAACGGTTCGAAAAATGCCGAGTCAAGAGGTCGTCACGACTAAGGTCGTGGTCCATCCGCTGGTATTACTCAGCGTAGTGGATCACTTTAATCGTATGGGCAAGATTGGTAATCAGAAAAGAGTTGTTGGAGTATTATTGGGTTGCTGGCGAGCTAAGGGCGTCCTGGATGTCTCCAACAGTTTTGCAGGTTAGGTTTACACTGTATTGTTGGCTCTGTATCAGACGCCGGAGTTTTATAGAGATTTAAAGTTCTTTGGTATGTTTACTTATTGTTCCTTATTTTTTTTTGTATTTTATCTGTTTGCAGTTCCTTTCGATGAAGATGATAAGGACAAGTCTGTGTGGTTCCTTGATCATGATTATTTGGAAAACATGTATGGAATGTTCAAAAAGGTCAATGGTGAGTTGGAAGTTTAATTATAGTCTTTGTATTAAGAAATAGTAAGAATAGAGGCACTGGAATTTAAATTCATTGTTTTCAGCTCGTGAAAAGGTAGTTGGTTGGTATCACACAGGACCTAAATTGCATCAGAATGATGTAGCAATTAACGAATTGATTAGAAGGTACTGTCCTAATTCTGTACTTATCATCATTGATGCAAAACCAAAAGATCTTGGTCTTCCGACTGAGGCCTATCAAGCCGTTGAAGAGGTTCACGATGTAAGTAATAATTAATATAATTATGCTGATATTAAATATGATCTAATGGTTTGATTATGATTATGATTTTAGGATGGCTCTCCAACATCTAAAACGTTTGAACATATTCCTAGCGAAATTGGAGCTGAAGAAGCAGAAGAAGTAGGTGTTGAACATTTGCTTAGAGACATCAAAGATACAACGGTTGGTACGTTAAGCCAAAGAATTACAAATCAGTTACTAGGTTTGAAAGGACTTCATGCACAAATTGAAGAAATCAAAAACTACCTTTTGAAGGTGTGTAAGATTATATAAATAATTAACAGGGAACCTACTATTTTAAAAGCTATAAAAAAATAACATTATAATGTAATATTATTAATAAATTTTTCATAATTTTAGGTGGGTGATGGTAAACTCCCTATAAATCATCAGATTGTTTATCAGTTACAAGATATTTTTAACTTATTACCAGATATGACACAAAATACTTTTGTTGATTCATTATATGTGAAAACAAATGATCAAATGTTGGTTGTGTATCTTGCTGCATTAGTAAGGTCCATTATTGCTTTGCATAACTTAATTAACAATAAATTAACAAATCGCGATGCCGAGAAGAAAGAGACAGATAAGAAAGATGTAAAAAAAGACGAAAAAAAGGATGAGGAAAAGAAAGATGAAAAAGAGAAAGCAAAAAAGTGAAGTGAATTGTTGTGAAACGATATTTAAAAAATAAATCAATTTTTTGTAAGTTTTGCACTCCTCTATGGACTACTAATAAAATCAGTTGTGCAAACCTGTTGGATGTAGGATGTAAACCTCATCACAATAATTGTACAGATCAACGTTGTTTTTTAAAATAGAAAAAACTGTGTTCTATGCAGTGTACTCTTAACGGTAAATGAATATGGCACGACTCATCATTGAAATGTCTATAATGTGGGTAAATCAATTGATTTTCCAACATATTTTAAGTATTCAGTGAGACTAATACATTTATTAAAAAATTTGAGCCATGAAAGTGTTTTTTTTGTGCTCATGTCAGTAAAAAAGGATTAATATGTATTTTGAAATTTCTTTGTTTCTATTTCTAATTTGATTACATTCAATATATATATTTAAAACAAAACAAGACTTATTATTATAATTTTAGATTGAAAAACTAATAATTACTTTGAAGCAAAGCCTGAAAATAACGTAATCGTTACGTTAACGATGTTATATACGCTTAACTAAACTATCAAAACGACTTTCTTACATAATAAATATATATATGATATATTCGATTTTTTGTATTATTAATCAGTTACTAATATCTTTACAAAAATTTAAAATATTTGATTTATCATTTCTTTGATCTTTTAGTTTTATTCTGTTGTAGATTTTAAACTAAAATGTATTTTTAATTAAAACTTAATTTATTTTTATCATAAAAAAAGGTAATCTTCAATAATTGACATTATTTTATACAGAAATATTATTAAATTAACTTCAAGAATAATTAAGAACATTTTTAAATTTAATTTGATTTTCAAAACTGTAAGGTTACCATAAGTATAATTTTTTTTTCATTCAATAACAAACATTGTGAATAAAAAGCAAAGTTTACAAAAAAAAGGTGTATTACTAATTTTTTAATAAAAAATAGTGCTAATAACAATATTGCCAGAGTTAAAATTTATTTTAACACAATACTACTTATAATATATTGTAGTAACACGAATTTTAGTTATTTTAATATTTGCTATTATAATGATTATGACAATGAAAACAACAATATTATTATTTATTTTAATTATTTGTTTGAAATTTATAAAGTTTTAATTCTATAAATGAACTTTAGAAATACGATATTGTACCTTTTCTTAAAAGCTTTTTTATATAATACTTAATTTATTCTTCATATGATAAAAATATTAAGTTTTTTTTACAGCTAAATAAACAAGATAAAATATAAGCACAACATACAATATATAAATTTATAAATCATTAATATTACCATTTTACAAAATTGATAAAACATTAATTTTACCATTTGTAATTATTAAAATTAATTCTAAAAAAGAAACATTTGGTTCACCTGCAACTTAATCGTAAGATTAACATCTTTTTACGTTCCGCTGTAATTCTTTTAAAACATAAACTTCAAAATTACACAACATACTAATCTTAATATTTACAAAAGAAAAAAAAAGAAACACCTTCACGAGCTTTATAATTAATACATATAATATAATGCAAAAAGAGTTCTTTCATTCTTTTAACATTTCTCATCATCTAAAGACAATGTAATCCAGCTTCTGTCTTCATACAAAAATCTTCACAAAAACATGAACCATCGCCGTCGTTACAATCATCAACGTTTCAGCTTGTATATTTACAGCTGCAGCAGGCAAACTTGCCCCATAAACCACACCAACATAAGGTTCAATATTCGTATCATTATAATGCTGAAAATACCAGTTAAAATCTGAATCATCAGCAAGTTTAATTCGTTCTTCAAGTGACGAGCCACTAAGATGACTATCATCTCGCGCAAATAGTTTCTCCAGTTTTTCGCTGACTCGTTCTGTAGTACTTGTACTTGATGTGGTAACAGAATTTTCACTGCCAGATTGTACATGTGGTGAATGAACTTTAGTGATGATGGGTCGACCAACTGGTCGACCACCTGGTCCAGTTACTGGGGATATTTGTCCACCTGGTACCAATAGAGCCGAGAGTGCAGAGGCTTCTAGATTCCGAGTTGGTTGGGTCGTTGGATTAGGGGTTGGTACGAATACTGGTCTCGTAGTAGCAGTGGGTACTTGCAGCCTCCTTGTTGCTTCTGCAAAATCAAGATCTATTGATTCTGTGTATACCAAGAATAAAGTGGTAACATATATCAACTTACCAGTGATAAGCTTACTGGGTATCTCCGAGGTGCTACCTACAGTTGTAGTTGTCGTAGTTGTACTCGTCGATGTCGTACTGCTGCTTGTCGTCGTCGTCGATTGCCTTGGTTTACCATGTTTCTCTCCATTGCCTCTACTTCCTCCCGTTCTTTTTGGTGGGAATACCTCAACTGTAGCTGTCACCGTCTCCTTGACCATCGCTCCTGGAATTGAGCTTGCGTTCTTTAGTTTTGGCGTTGCCCAAACTATTCTGCTTGCAAGCTCGGAGCTGCTTTTCTCTGCACTAGCTTCAGCTACTTCCAAAACCTCGTCTCTGTAGATCTCCGTGGATACCAGAGTCTCGTCTGCCTCGACTGAAGCTTCGGCTGTAGGTTCCTTGGTATGCCGTTGAACAAAGCTTGGTCTTGCGGTATTTACATTTGTTAGCTCTTCCCGATCTCGTATCGGTGGCCGAATTTTCTTTGTACCTACAGTTAAAATTTAGTAAGCTTTTTATCATCAACTATAATTTCTATCAAATAAATAAAAAATATTTTATAATTATACTTGAATTATTACGTCCTGGTATCAAAGTACCACTAGTCCTTTCAACTTTTCCTAATGTATAATTCGTAGTTTTAACGATCTTTCGTTCATTTATCAATTGTTCAAGATTATCGATTTCTTGAACATCGATTGTCGCATTAACAATACGTCTCTGCTCTAATCTTGGATCTAAAATCGGTACAAATCCACCTTGACCCCTTGGTAATGGTATAAAACCACCTCTATGTATCTCTGGTTCAGTAGGTGGAAAATTTCGATATCTTCCACGAGCAGGTCGTAGTGAAGCTGAGCTTGCAGTTGGTGTACCATCGTCTTTACGATCAGCTTTCTTTCCACTATTACCTATATCAACCAAAATTTCTTATATATAATCATACAAAGTTCATTTAATATCAAATTTTATATAATTAAAATTCAGACTTACCCCAAAGATTAAAACTAAGACTCGGTAAAGGTACACCAAAGAAAGTAAATCCAGAACTACTAGGTGAAGGTGGTATATGTGGATTACGTTTATTCGGTGGATTATTCGTACCATTTCTAGCTATTCCATTTTTACTCGGTATCTCAATACCAGTTTCAACGCTCTGTCCTATAGCTTGTGGCGTAACGATCAATACCGATCCTGCACTTTGTTCTCCACTACCACCTGCTGCAGAAGCAGTTAAAGCATTTGCTGAATCGCTTGTATTACCTTCGGCTGGGTAATCATCGTAATTGTCAATGTCTACGTCTCCTTCGTAGCCGTAATCTGATGGTCTTCGACCTGGTGTTTTTGCTGGCCAGGTGTCTGATGATGGTTCTGCATTTTGCATTGCTGTATATTATAATATATGAGATATATGAATATTGAGCTTGCAAGCTTGCATATCGAACGAAATAAGGTAAATCTATATTTGACTTACGATAAGGTGAAGACGAGGAAGACAAAGCAAGACTCGGTGGATCTGCATCACAACCTGATTGTACTGGTTCAAGTTGTCGTTCACGTTGACAATCTTGTTTTGATAAACGAATCTCACGGAATAACGAACCGTCAGCGCAACGCGGACCTTCGCTTGAAGCTTGTTGTAACCAACCACGTAACCATAGCATACCACATGAACAGGATAATGGATTACCTGAATTTTTTACAATTAAAATTTATATAATACATATATTTTTTTTTCTTAATTAAATTGAAAAATAAATATTTATTATACTAACCATCGATATCCAAAACAGCAATATTAGACCTCAATCTTTTAAAAGCATTTTCAGTAACAGATGACATCTTATTACTTCTTAAACTCAAAACACGAAGTCTAGGCATATCATCAAATGGTGAACCTTGTATCGAACAAATACGATTGTTATCCATCTGCAAATATTATAAATATTTAACATAATATTCAAATAAATAATCAGCTATTCTAAGCATAGCTAGGTAAGTATCTCAGTGTAACGATAGACAAAATCGTGTATTCGCGTTAAGAATCAGACCGTCATGCTCTGACTAGCTGCTAATGAGATGCAGTGTATGTATGTATGTATGTATATATTGTAGTACCATACAAAACGTAGTAAGACCTAAGGTAAGACCTGTAACACTCTTCGAATGGAGTTCTAGACACATATATATTTAGTTTTAACGATTTCACTTTCGTCGAGAAAGTGCGCGATTCGAGCATGACGTTTTCTTTAACGCGGTAGTATATATACAGTGCATCCTTCTTTATATGCACTAAAATAAATTAGTATGCTCACTATTTAAGAGTTTTTTTTTAAAACTATTCCTAAAGATATTTTAAAGATTATATACTACTAAATATTTGCATATTTTAAAAATAAAAGAGAAATATATATACATCTTACCTTAAGTTCAACCAGCCATTCCATAGCAGCAAGACTATCACTAGATACACGCATTATCCGATTGTCACTTAGATCTAAAACTTCAAGGGAACGTAAACTGTCAAGACCAACATGTTCCAGACTCGTGATGAGATTGTGACTGAGATTAAGGAAAAGTAAATGAGGTACATTGATGAAGGCATTGCTTGCTATTTCATGAACACGATTTTCTTGTATTTCAGCACTTTGAAGCATTGGTAATTCGGAAAATGCACCACTTGGTATGACCTTAGAATTAAAAAATTTTTTTGTTAGTGTATACCTAAAATTTATATAGAATTTATGCGTTATAAAATACCTACCTGTATACGATTCTTGCCAAGTCTTAAAGATTGTAGTTCAGGTAAACCACGTACTGAGTTACGTTCAACGAGTACAAGATCGTTATTCTCAAGATCGACTAATGCAAGTCGTGGTAAACGATCAAATGCACCCTCGCGTAATTCGCGTATTCTGTTACGTACCAATTTTAATTCGACCAGATTACTAAGGCTGCTGAGAGTTTCAGGTGCTAAAGCTGTTAGTCGATTGAAACTCAGTTCGAGGATCTCCAAGGCCTCAAGACCATGTAAGGAGCTTGGAAGTTCTTGTAAAGCGTTGTGAGAGGCATAAAGCTCGCGTAATTCTCTGTATTGTACAAAAATTTTTAATTTGAATTATTTTTTATTGTTTGTTGGTATATTTAAGTAATAGCTTTTGATTACACTTGTCATAATATTTTTCGAATGTTTTACATATACGTGTTAAAAAGTGATTTATGAGAACAATGTAAAATTTCGCAAGTTTTTAAGGTATACACGTAAACGTAAGTTTGCGCCTTTTAACAAGGAGAACATTGTATAGAAATTATTCAAGGTGTTGATGTTGAATTGAGAATTGAAAAAACAACGGAAGAGAGAAAGAGAGAGAGAATGACACATGAAAGAACCCATTAACGTGAGCCGTGAAATTTACCGAGCGTGCATGTATGTATGAAATTTTACAAAGTCGAGCTACCGTATAACACACGACAATTTTCTTTTGGTTATGCAAGGACTAAGATAAAGTGAAACTACTATATGCGTATATGAATGATTTCTAAGTTTTTTTTTTTCTTAATAACAAAATTAAATTAAAAGTAAAGTATTACTTTCGTAGAGACAATTGTTGAGAGAAAAAGTTTTTAAGGAAAATATGTAACAGTATTCGGACGTTTGTTAAATCTTTTAAATATTACAAATATTCATAAAAAAAAAAACAAAATCAGATGACCATAACAACTGACAAGTTTTAATTTTTTATTATACAAAGCCTTTTAGACGCTCTTACAAGCATATTTCGGCTCTAGCTTATTCAGTGACTCAGTTGACGGACGCCAGTAATCGAACCCATGACTATTGGATTCCGAAAGCGACGCTTTACCAACTAAGCTACTCCAAGCTCTGAATATTATTAAGAACGTGCTAAATATAATGAATATTAAAACTCACCTTGTAAAAGCAAAAGCAGCATGAGGTATCTGAGCAAGATTATTCCTACTAATATCAAGCCTTTGTAAAACAACATTATCCTGAAAAACATCAGGTCGTATGAGCTCGAGTCTATTACCTCTTAGACTCAAATCTAATAAACTTCTTAGTGGTCTAAAACAGCGTCCATGTAATTGACTAATTCGATTGTATTTAAGATCAAGCTGTTCCAATCTTGTTAAACCTTCAAAACTACCATCTTCTACAGATGTTAATGCGTTGAAACCAAGATTAAGCTTGCGCAAGCTCGGTAATCCGGATAGTGCTCCGGTAGGTATGTGTTCTATACCATTTGCACTGAGATCTAAGGATCGTAATAATGGTAGAGCTAGTGAATCTGCACTTAAACTTACTGGTAATGCTTTTATACGATTCATAGGTAAGTGTAGATGTTCGATGTTACGTGGTAGACCTATTTGTTGGAAGAAAGCTTGCGATAAGTGATTTGATATTATGCGAGTACTTGTGCGTACTTTTTCTTTTTTAGAAACAATTTTTTATTAATTAAAAAAAAGAAATTTTCTATTTTTAATTAAAAATTATTGATAATTATTTTTATTAACAGATAAATATTTAAATTTAAATTTCTTCTGAATCCATAAATTTATTTTCCAAGTTTTCACTAAATGACTTCATTTCTCCACATTTATTTGAAAGAAAAAGATGTAAAATCGACCTAGTTACATAAGTCGACTAATTTCAAAAAAAGAAAAAAAAAGAAAGAAAGCAGAATACACTATACATACCAGGTATTATTTCAAGTAGACGATTCCATCCAACGTCAAGCTCATACAAATTAGTCAAATGCCGGAACGTCATAGGATGAAGTACAGATAAAGCATTTCCCGAAAGATTAACATGTTCAAGAGCAGGTGTATTGAGAAAGGCATCTGGTTCAACTAAAGCAATAGCATTGTCACTGATATCTAATCGTCGTAAACTTGGTAGATTTGCTAATAAACGTGGCTCAACGTGTCGGAAAAAATTACCAGAGAGATCCAAACCCTAATTTTATAATATTTTAATCAAACAAATTTAATTTAAAATTAAAAATTATAAAAAATAATCTTTTTACCTTTAATGCTGGTAAATCCCAGAATGGTGCATCAGGCGAATTAGTTAACGAATTATTTCTTAATCGTAACTCACGCAATGCAGGCATACCCGAAAATACATCCCTCTGTAGAAACATTAGCCTATTATAATCCAAATGTAATCGTTCAAGACTCGAATGACCACGTAATGCACCAAATTGAATATCTTGTATCTGATTAAAACTTGCTTCAAGAAATTTAAGACGAGGAAGAGCTTCTAAAACTGCACGAATTTCAGATATGTGTCCGATATCGTTATCCATTAACCAAATTTCTTCAAGATTATGTGTTTCTCTGCTACGTTGTGGAAAAAATTCTGGATGTATACGATGGATTCGATTGTGATTTAAATTTAATGTTCTTAGTTGTGGTACTCGTTGAAATGCACCTATATCAACATGTTTTTTTTTTAATTATTTCTCAATTCATTTATTTATAAATTTATGTACAATAACATACCTGGAAAAATTTCTGTAATCCTATTAAAACTCATAGAAAGCCTAGATAGAGTTGGCAGATCAATAAACGATGCCTCGGCTAATCTTGGTATCCGATTTCTATCAAGTTGCAATACCGATACAGCAGGTAAATCCGCAAGCGCTCGACCAACCATAGTCGCATCATGAATTGCATTACCAACCAAAGCGATCTCCTTAAGCTCGGGTAAATCAATGAAAGCTCTTGGATGTACCCAATGCACTCCAGAGTCACTTACATTAACTAATTGAAGTCGTGGTAAATTGCGTAAGAGACCAGCTTCAAGTCGTCCGAGTTTTGGACTACCGAATACGTGTAGTTGTTCGAGCGTTGGTAAGTCGCGAAAGTTACGGGGTGATAGTTCTAGTAGAGCTGGTGAGTTGATTTGTAAGTAACGTAGCTTTGACAGACCTACATTTAATACACATAAACATATTTTAAATTTTTTATTGTCTGATCACTCACGTCTGCTACTACTTAATCTAAATTTCGCAAATCTGTTACTACTTAAACAGTCAGACATCCCCATCTATAACTAACTACTTAAATGTTTTGAATATTAAAAAAAAAAAAATTATCAACTTACCACTAAAACTAGGTAATCTTTTCATGACCTTACTCTGTAAAGTAACAGCTTCCAATCCTTGTAAATTTTCAAGACTATCAACAGGTAAAGATCGTAATTCTGGTTCTACCAAAAAAAGTTCAAGCAAAGAATCATGCAATCCTTCAAGCCAGCCTGAAGATACACGTTCAAGTCTATTGTTACGTAGCATAAGTCTCAATACACGTAAACTTGCAAACACGTGACCGGGTAAACTTGGTAGATTGTTGTTCTCCAGTATAAGTTCGTCTACCGGATGTGTCACGTGACGACTTACTGCTTGCAAGCCTTCGAGTACTCGCGGTAATTCGCTGTGACTGCACCTGTATACGATTAATCAATTTATTTTTAATTGAAATATTAAGTTGAATATATACTTAATCATTGATTAGAATTTAAAATCTACCATATCTGAAAGTCCATATCCCGAGTAGAACATCGACAGGGTAATATTTTTTCCTGGGCTGGACAGCCGTACTCCTGACCACGTGCTCCACATAGAATAGCCAGGAGGAGGCTTATAACCAGGGCTGATGGTCCTGGTAAGCCTCCGGCTTGCTTTTCCAACTCACCCATCATGCATCACTATGTATGAATATCGTCCGTTTCTTATAGAATCGGCTTCAGCTATGTCGCTACATTTCCTGTATATAAAAGCCAAATTATGGAAGTAAAAGTATTAAATATTTTTTAGTTTATAAGTTATCTCATTAATAATTAAATACGATATTAGTTTTAATAAAATCAGCTCACGGGTTAATTCGAATATTTTAAAAATGTAAACTTATAAAAAAAAGAAATTAATAAAAAAATTTTATTAAAAGCACATAATCAAAAACTTGGATTCTCAATCATCCTCACACTTAACGTTTAACAATATAAGTACACATATATAGTACATCATATACGTGGGCGTAGCAAACCATACGTCATGCAACAACGCGCCTTATACCAGCCCAAGTGTACATTCACGTTAAGTAAGTAAGTAAGTACGGAGACGATTGTAAATTGCGCTCGGTTGCCTTTCTTATTTTTAATTTTCAAGCAAGAAAAAAAAAGACTATATGATGTTCCCTTCCTCCCTACTACTTTCAATGCCAGACTGTATAATGATTGCAACATATATATAATACATAGTATATAAGTGTGGTCAGTTTGTATATGGCAAGAGGGAAAAGAAACGGCCTTGGATGAATATGCTCGTTTTGTTACTACCCATTTCCTGTTCTCTTCTACTTTTCTAAGTGTCTGATGGACAATGTGTATACGTTTGAGGCAAAAAAAAAAATATTATGCATGTATATAAACGAAATAGTATTTTATAAACAAACAGATGATAGCAACTATAAATCTGTTACTATATAAAAAATCATCGAAACTTCGCGGAGGTAAATCCCAAGTAGGTATACTAGAGCTTGGACACGTTGGTCACGCTGTGTGAAAAAAAGTCCATGGCACATCATAGAGACGACGGGTGGCCGGTCACGGTCGCAGCCCCAACAAAATTACTTTAAACTTACGTATATATATATAGATATATAAATAAATATAAACGACTAACCGTATATGTACGCGCGGTGCTATATAGTTGCGAGAGAGAGAGAGAGAAAGAGAGAGAGAGAGAGAGAGAGCAGTGATGGTAAAGACACCGCTAGGACAATCGTTGTCCGTAATAATTACCGTCGCGCCCCGAGAGATCCTCTTGTACTTGTAGAACAACACACTATTATAGAAGATTCTTATAATACCACTATTTTTATTTTTCATTTGGATTTTAGTGTGAAGATAAGCTTATGTTTTAGGTAATGAAAATTTTTAAGTGAAATTTAGGTGATGAGATTGGCAGAATTTTAAAATTAAGGAAATTTAAAAATGTGTTATTGGGTTTTGGAAAAGAAGAAATAGGAGGAGGAGGAGGAGGAGTAGATTGCGTGCAAGGATAGTTTTATGTTGATATATAGAAGAGGACTACCTATAGTTTCTTTGTGTAAAGTTATACGAATGTAGGAAATGAAAGTTGAGTATGTTTAATTTCGAGTATAATGAATTGGATTTTCCTTAAAAAAAATTAAGGAAGTAATGTAGGTACAATTAAGCTTGTAGTGTAATATGTAAGAGTTAGTAAGATTACGATTAATTTGTTTTATTAAGTTTTTACAATTAAAATTTATACGATGATACAAAGTTACATTTGTAATAATATTCGATTATTTAAGACTTCATTATTATACAAAAATATAAGTGGATTTTTAAATCAAAACAAAAAATTTTTTTATCGAAGAAACAAACAAAACCATATGTGTTGCCCAATATACCATTCTCTATACTCGCTCCAACGCTTCCATAATATGCAAATTTCTCATATATACCTACCTATGCATTAATTTCCCTTTCAGAACAAGAATAAGATGAGGGAGAAGGAAAGGTATACATAATACCGATCGATATCAAAACTCGGGCGTTACGATTCGTCGACTTCAATTTTTCTTCAAGTCAAAAATAAAGAAGAGAAGATTCAAATGGTCAAACGTGTATAGTTATAAGAAGAACCTATTGTTCAATGTTGAACTTGTGCAATAACGAACTGATTATGTATATACACAGCTCACAAAAAGAGAGTTCCTACAAAACTCGTAAAAAAAAAAAAAGAAAGATGTAACGATTGTTAAATTGTTGTGTATGTATGTGTATGATCGTTAGGTCAAGATGTAAAACAAAAGGCTTTTTAATTCTTTTGAGACAACTTTTACTTTCTCCGTTTTTTTTTTTATTTCCCTTTTTTTTTGTTTGTTTAGGTATGCTGATGAGCTTTTTTATATGTATTTTGAAAAATCATTATGGTAACGTAGATAAATTAGTGTTTGTAATTAATTATCTATTTTAACGATAATTTTTAATTCGACATAAAATACATATGCAAAGAGTAATCTGTCATTCACATAACAAAAATCTACGTATACTCAAATCATTATACACAGCATCCGCTTTCTTCTTCTTATTTATTCACTCCCTCAAAAAAAAAAAAAAAAAATAACACACACACACACAATCGACTTGCCCTATTGTCTAACAATATCCTCCTGCCCCACATGAGCTTGCGAAACAATTTCAATCGGTGGATAAGCGATCGGCTCCTTATAATCCCCCTCATAGCCGTCTTTTTCTCCACAAGCTTGCACGTCTTTTTTTTTTACTCGCGGAAACGCCGGTTTTATACAGAGAGTGTTTAGGTATATGTATATATATATAAGACTCTTCGTGTTTCATAACAGAATCCGGACGAGAGGTCTACCGTCCTCAAAAGCCGTTGGAACGTAGCGCGTGTGAGTATATACTAGTGTGTGTGTGTGTATAGGAGAGTGGATTTTTCCTTTTTCGCGCGTTGGGCTAAAAGATCGTTTGTAAGCGCTCACGACGTTAATTGCGAGCAGAGTCAGTAGACTCTCTGTTGGACATACACCTATCCTATATGTACGTTGTTACTTCTTTTAATAATTGTCATGATGACTGTGTTAGAGGACCGTAAGCTTGGTGAGTTTAAGGATGAGGTGGGGTTGTAAAGCTGTGTGTTTGGTTGAATGATTTGGCAAGGAATTTTTGTGATTATACATTTTTTTTATTTTTATTTTTGTAGGAGTTCTTGCATAAGATGTAAGACTTTTGATTTTTGTATAATTTTTAATTTTTTTTTTGTATATTTCAAAATATATATTTCGTAATAGCTAAGTGTAATATGTTCCAATTATCTAGCCTTATTATAACTCATAATATATTAATGTTCATAGAAGTGTAACTTTTCTTCGAAATAAGAATTTCTTATTCTTTTTCCCTTTTTTTTTTTGTCATAACAGAATTTACGCGCTGTTGATTATGAGTACAAGATTCAAATATTATTATTTCACAACTTTTAAATTAAACTTAAAGTTTTCCATCAAATTATGCAAAGATTTTTATTAAAAAAGAAAAAAAAAATTTGTTTTAAAAAAATAAATAAAAAAATAACATTTGTCTAATTACAAGGGGGATGACAATAACGTGAAGCAGTTAAAGTTAATTATATTTTTTAAAAAAAAAAAGTATTATAACTGCAACTGCAATTAAACCCCAACTTGTGTATGTTTCGTAACAGAAACATAGACCCGCTCGAGAGCTTTCTTAAACAAACACGAGAGAGAAAGAAAAAAAAAGGAGACAATTGCCGCATCTTTCAAGACTTAGAAAAAAAAGTTGAGTCTAATGAAAAAAAAAACAGGATAATTTTTTATTTTTTTGCGAGAAACAACTGTTTTCGGTGTACTTATATACCATAAGCAAAGAAAGCTACGTTTGTTTTTTTTTTTTTATTTTAGAAAGGGGGGAAGGAAGGGAGAAGGGAGAGAGGGAGAGAAAACGGATGGCCGTTGAAAAATTAGTGAGCGAAACTATCGGTAGGGTATCTGCTAGAGAGTTGGGAGAAGAGAGTGAAAGTGATTTAAGCGTTTGCCCATACCTTCACCCCAACGTAATACACATATATACTTTGGGGCGGTCTGATACGAATATATATATGCTGTTTGTGAGTCTTGATAAGCATCACTTAAAAAAAAAAAAAAAGTAATAATAATTCATTGATTTAATTTGAAATGTTGGGTATTACTTTTACTTTTAATAAATTATAAAATTAGGTGATGATATAAATAATTTTAATGATTACGTTAATTTGCTTACATTAATTTTAATAAAAATTTATTAAAATGTTGAATGATAATTATTTCAATTATTAATTTAAAAGGATGAAAAAGAAAATAATTAACTTAAAAAGTATACTTACTCAAACAACATGAATATCAATCTCCTACATCAGCATCAGAAAGTGACAACAGCATCAATCCCAACAATATTTAAAACAACCCCATATCTCACTCGCATAATCTTCCAAAAAAAAAGAAACAACAAACAAACAAATAAACAAAAGTTCATTTACATATATATTTCTTCACAATTACATCAAACGGAAATCGAATCCAATCATATATATGTATAACAAATGAATCGTAACAATAAACGATCCTATCCGGTCTTTACACACACACACAATTTATATCCACACCTTTACACCATTAAACGGAAATCCATACAATAACTATATCTATCGTATTTATACACACTAAAACTATCGCAAATATAACTATATCATCATCATCGTCATCCAATTCTCAATAATACTCGTGTTTTTCACCAGCATCATGAACGATGAGTTAAATCCAACTGAGAAGTAAAACTCAGGTTTCGCGCACTAAAAGCCACTATACTGGACGACGAGGGGGATTCTCCCACTCTTTTTCTTCTTCTTCATCCACCCACCATAGGCACTTCCTCTCGGTGAGGTATGGTATGGTGTATATATAGCTATATAGGTAAACGCGTGTACTGGTGGATTCTCTTCCGAGGATCAACCAGCGGAACGACGAGCTGCGAGCGCCAAGCCAACTCGCGTGGAGCTCTGCACTGTCGAAATGTGTAACGCGCACGCGAGTTGTATGTATAGATATAGATACTTACAGGTGTTTTTTTTTTGAGAGATTCTTGGATGAATTGTGAAGCTGAAAGGGTTTAGAATTATGGGGTAAGATTAGGGTGTAAGGATATATAGTCTCTCGATATAAAGTTTAAGTGGTCTTGTTTTTCTTTTTCTTTTTTTTTTTGCTTTGAGAATTGAATGGATGAGTTATAGATAGGTACGAGTTGAGAGAGTGATATGAAAAGAGCGAGGATTGCAAAGTGCTCTTGCGTGCACACTGCACATACATCCAGACAGCGCGTGGCGTTTCGAAGCTTCCTGTCTTGTTTCCCCGAATATGTTTCTTTTTAGAGACTTTTACGAACTACATTGATATTTTTTTTGGTAACTTTCATTGGATGTGGTTGGATCGTTTGTTGGTTTTTTGAATATCGTAATACTTTGTGAATAAAATAAAAAATAATTATGTTTTTTCTTTTTTCATTGAATATATTTTTTTAAAAAGATATTTTTAAAAATAAATGTTATAAATTTAAATCACCAATTTACACTTTTTTTTTAAATATTTGATTGCACTTGAAGTAAAATTGAAAAATATGGACTTATTGTACGTTAAAAAAAAAAAAAAAAGCTTGAAGACTCAACATATTATCAACACAAGCTTTTCAATGATCAAGTTCATTGAAACTCACAATGTCGCTTTTTTCTTTATTCATTGGAGGATAAATAAGACGATTAGAATAGTGATTATTCAAATGAATTGAGCTTGAGGTAATATAATCGATGCAGTTCTAAGTAGCTAAACCTGTTATCGTGACGATATTTCACAATATTGAAAATTTTGTGTTGTTTACTGTTTTCAAACTGAAAACAGTTGAGAAAAGTGATAATTTTTATTTTTCTTTAATATATATTTCTAAAAAAAAGGAATAGGTATAATTAACTTGGGTATGGTATGTATAACGGATCGATGCGATTGGTTACTGAGAGAGCCAAGCCTCCCGACGCATTTTTTTCACTTGTTATGTTGTACGAGATTTATATACGTGGCTAGACGCAAGACTGGAGAACCGGTTGACACACTAAATACTATGGAATTGATAATTTTTTTATATAAGATTAAAAAAAATTTTTACATTCCTTTTTTGATTTAAAGTTTTAAAAAATATAAAATATTTGATTAGATAATATAGTATAAAAAATAAAAAGATAAAACATCATCAACCATTAATTGTTGTTTTGATTAATTTTTTAGTAATAAGCGTCATTATTGTTTTGATCATTTATTTGTATTTTGCACAACGATATACTTTGCAACAATCAAATTATTATTGAGAAATAGCGATTGAAAATATTTACAGGTGTAACTTCCTTAACGTTAGCAAATTATAACTTAGTAGTAAGTACTGCGTAGAAATGCATAATTAAAAAATAGCAAGTTTATTACATGCCACTGTACTTAAGTATTTTTTCTCTCAGCAATTACGATTACCAAATTTTTCATTCATTTTTTTTTTTCGTAGTAGACAAGTTTGTATGTTGTAATCACACAAATATTTTGAATATTATATACAAATAAAAGAAAAACAAATTTTTTTTCTTGCATAAACATTAATTTATATTTTTTTAAAAACCAGGAAAAATTTGGCAAAATAATGAAAAAATACATTTAACCCTTTATCACTTTGAAAAAAGTTGAACAATCAAAAAAACTCAATTTCATAATCGGCAACAAACCATGTTATATCTTTTACTTAAAAAAAAAAAGTCTAAAGAATCTCCAAAACGGTATTTTAAAAAAATTCATCCAAAAATAGAAATAGAAAAACCAATAATCCTACGAAATAAAAATTCATCCGATCACCAACCGATCGTGCATTAAAGTGTCAATCGACAGGTTTCTCAGTAGCAAAAACAAGATGTCCCAACAGGTTCTCTCTTTTTCTCTCTTTTTTTTTTTTTCTTCAAAATATTCAACAACCTGGTGTGCGTTGGTAGTGTGTAATCTCGCATAATTGCTGTACAGTCGACTCAAGCTCGCTTGTTTATCCCCCTCTTATATATCTATATACGTGTGATCGAACGTAGTAACAGACAGTGTATAGAAGGAATCGATCAGTTCGATACGAGTGGTGAGATCGGCATCACCTTTACTTAAAAGTATTTTTCTTCTGGTCTCAACCAAGTGATTGCTGCATCATTTTTTAGTGTCTTATTTCATTTCCGGAAATTTATTTTTTGGAAGAATAATTTTCTTTTAAAGGGAGGAAGCTGTAATCATTTGTGATTTTGTAAGATTTTTTTTTTTCGTTGAATTGTTTGTTTTTAAAAGGGTGTCAATTTTGTAATTTTTTTTTTTAATAATCATAATTGTTGGTCATAAAACGATAATAAAACATAAAAAAAATTTTATAAATAGTTGTAGTTAAAAAAGAAAAATTTTCCAAAATTCTTAGAAAAAAAAATTTATTCAGGGTAAAATTAATCGTTAGAACAGAATTTCGATAAAAAAGTGAAAGTTCATAAATTATATCTCGTAAAAATTGATCGATCGTGCAAGGATAGCAAGGTATTGCTATATATTTTTCTCAAACTAAATTGTTTTTACTAATCAAAGAGCATGATATAATTGCTTTAAGTAGTTGGTATAGTATGTAAAATAACTTGCATATATATAAAATCACATATTCCTGCAGAGATAAACATCATATAAAAAACTTTAATGAAAACATCTTAAATTGTTTACATGATGAAATTAAAGTAGCGTTTTACTTCATATATTCCTCAAAATATTTTTGATATTTTCTTTATTTTGATAGTTTTAATAATAAATATTAAAAATTTCACTAATTGACAAAAAAAAAAAAAATAATTTAATTTCCAGAAAATTACAAACTAAAGTCAGAAAGAAAAAAAAAAACCAGAAATATGCTGAGCCGACAGCTGTTGAGAATAGCAAGTCTCAGTCTTACGAGAAGTACAAGTCGCAATTTCAATTCCGGAAGTCCACTTAGCGAGGCAACACACGGTGGTAGATTTCACGACAGAAGCGTCAAGCCACCTCGGATCCTCATTACCGGTACACACAAAAACTTTCGTCTTAAAAAGAAGAAAAAAGAAAATTTCTATTTCAAATCAAAAATAAAATTTAAAAAATTTTCGGTTTTTTAAGGTGGTCTTGGACAATTGGGTACCGAATGTGCTAAGCTTCTACGTAAAAACTACGGCGATGAAAATGTCATCCTCTCAGATATAATAAAACCAACTGATGAGGGTTTAATGAGTGGACCATTTATATTCGCTGATATTTTAGATTTTAAAGGTTTACAAAAAATCGTTGTCAACTACAGGATAGATTGGCTAATTCATTTCAGTGCTTTATTAAGTGCAGTAGGCGAACAAAATGTACCCCTTGCAGTCAGGGTCAACATCGAAGGTGAAATTTTTTTATAAATTTTCCATCTACCCTTCTCATCTTTTCAAGAAGAGAAATTTTTGATATATCCAAGAATAATAATATTAAAAGTCCCCTTCCCCCTACTTTTTTTTTTTTTTTGATAGAGAGAAAGTTTAGAGTAATTGATGTTACAGCTAGCGCGACATTTTTTCTTTATTCTATCTCTTTCTCTCTTACGTTATAAGATTATTCCGTGCTATATTACACACTTGATGACAATCATGGTTCCATACCCCGTCCATCCTACGATTTCACTCTCATACATAAGTACACACGTTTCATTGCGATAAAAGTGAAAATTTATAGAAAAGCAGCGCGTCCGTATATGATAAAAATCATCGTCGCGTTTCTTCTTATTATTATAAATCTTCCATTATACCTCCACATTTAATGAAAGTAAAAGTCTTATTATATTCATTTTAATTAACTTAATAAAAGTCAGCCCATAATTTTCGATCTTCATTCCATCAAAAAAAAAAACTCGTTAACGAATCCAAATAATTTCATTTTATTCAGGTATGCATAACGTCATCGAATTAGCCAAACAATACAATCTACGTATATTTGTACCATCAACAATCGGTGCATTTGGTCCCGATTCACCACGTAATCCTACACCCAATGTCACCGTACAACGTCCACGTACCATCTATGGTGTTAGCAAAGTACATGCTGAACTTCTCGGCGAATATTACCATCATAAATTTGGTTTGGATTTTCGTTGTCTACGCTTTCCTGGTGTTATAAGTAGTGATCCACCTGGTGGTGGTACAACTGGTAAGATTATTGAGAAGAGGGTACTTGCTTTACGCGATAAGTAGAGCGCGAGTTTAGAGGGAGGGTATAATTGTGTAATAATACTGATCTAGCCTCTAGCGGGATGGAGACTTTACCTTAAACTGTATTAGAATAAAAAATAAAATATTGTTTTCTATTTAGATTACGCAGTGGCGGTATTTCACGAAGGTCTGCTACATAAAAGATACGAGTGCTATCTGGAGCCGCATACAAGACTTCCAATGATGTATATCGAGGATTGCTTATCCGCATTATTTCAATTTCTTAACGCTCCTTGTGATAGACTTCAAAGACGAGTTTATAATGTTACAGCGATGAGTTTTACGCCTGAGGAATTATTTGCCGAGATTAAAAAACATCTGCCTGATTTACAGATTACTTATAATCCGGATAGTCGTCAGAATATTGGTATATGATATTTTTTTATTAAAAAGATAAGATTGTTTTTTTTTTTAATTCTTTTTTATGTAAACTTTTATTTTAATTTTTTTTTTATGTATAACTAATACGGTATTTGATAATAATTTATACAGCTGGGTATATTAAAATATTCTTATACTATTATTTACAACTTTTTTGTTTTTTTGTTTTAAGTTTTATATTTAAAATTTCCTTGAGACGTAAAAAACGATTTTTTAGAATCCTACCCGTCAAGTTATTATAAAATGTATTTGTATTTATATTATATTTTAGCAAACACATGGCCACAAGTATTTGACGACAGTGAGGCACGCCGAGATTGGGGCTGGCGTCACGAATACGACATCGAGAAACTCGTTTCTAGTATGATTCAAGACGTTAGCGAGAATTTTATTCCCAAATACCAACGTTTATCCGAGGTCAGCGGCTATGTGTAGTCACCTCAAATTAACCATTGGATACATCGAATAATAAAAACTGACCTCGATTTATTTATTAACATGGAAGAGAAGATAAAACATTCCTACTTATACACAGGGTGTGGATCAGTCACTGTCATCGTTCAGCATTGCCTCGATGTTCACAGGGTTCATCTTTTCCGAGCGCCGGTCCGCCAGCTTCACTTTCTTCTCGCTTGTTCGCAACGGCGTAACCGAACTGCTTGTGTCTAAATTGTCAACTTTTACTTTGATGACTTGTGAAATTCTTTCGGGAGATAATGGCACCTGAGTGTTCTGTGGTACTTTTACCTCTTCTGTGAAAATGATAGAAAAAAAAATGAATATTAAATAAATGATTGTATATAAATAAGTTGATTTATTTTTTAATTAATTCAAAATTATATTCAAATTGAATTTTTTCAAATCAAGATATGAATAATTTTTTTTTAATAATGTTTTTTACCTTTGGTTTCATCTTTAGTTAATACATTCCTACTTTCATTAAAATACTGATTTGGATGAAGAAACATCCTTTCAGGAAACTGTTTATGAGTGCTTTCAAAATACTTTGTACAAGCCAAATGATATTGACCTTCACTGGACAACCTTGTAATTTCGGCTCTATCTGAAATGGGTTATTTTTTAAAAATTTTTATATTACTTTTTTTTAGACTATCAAATTAAATGAAGTTTAATTATTTTACCTGTCATTGGTAATCCATATTCTGTAAGCTTTTTTGATAATTCATCAACATCCATATGTTTAAAAGGGCAGCCATGAACCTCTCCAGGTCCAACAGATGTAGTTATTATTTTGTTACAGCCATGAGGATTGTAATTCACACGTCTCCCCATTTTACCATAATTATATTTAATATGGTAAAGATATTGTTTATTAAATTTATCTTCATTCATGCCTTCCTTCTTTGTCAACTCATTTCTCCAAAAAACTATAGAATCTTCAAGAGTGACTCCAATACCTTTGAGAAATAAACCATATTGCATTCGACCTGTATTCTTCAAGTGATGTTGAGTTGTTAAGTAATCGTGCATTATCCTCATACAGAGAGGATATGATGTTCTAGAAAGCTAGAAAAATAATTTATATATTAGGTATACAATTTTTTTTATTGATGACTATGTGTGTAATAATAAATAATTACATCATTTAATTTACTAATAGGAGTATTTTCTGTTGTCCAAACAACTTTTTCCATGCCTACATAACATTCAGGAAGAGCTTTAAGAAAACTTTGCAGTCTCTCATCATCCAGATTTTTCAGAACAAACTTTCTTGCATTCTAAAATCACAATTTAAGTCATTAACTAGTAGAAAATTATTATAACTGTTTAGAAAAAAACTTACATTTAATTCAGTTGATAAGTGACTTTTGAAATGAGCAGTAAAAACTGTTATAAGATCAGACTGAGGTATGTAGGCCATGCCCTTATGCAAATATACTTTTCTATCGCTTATCAAATCTACAACTTCATCAAATGGTACTTCATAAAAATCTGTATTTTCAAAATCAATATCCCTAGCAGTAGATGCATACAATTTATCTCTATTTTCATCTTTAAATTCTTGTGAAACCTACGAAAATTAAAAATGTTTTAAAATATATCAACTTATTACTGAATATTACGGAATATTATCTTATTTAATAGACTTTAATTAAATAAACTCTGAACACTTACAGGAATATACGTCTTATCATATCTAGCTAAAAATTGAGCAAGACCTTCTTTGTTCAAAGAGGTAAATCTTAATCTAAAGAACTCAGTTTCTTGACTAAATATAAAAGCTTGTAGATCATCTTTAAGCGAATAAGCTAATCTGAGAATAAAATGAGATATGTGATCTTTTCTTCTAGCTTCAATATCTTGATCATTATGCTTAGCACATCCAGTTGCATTTAATAATCTGGCATAATCAAAAAGTTCTTCCTTTTTTAAAGCATTTGCATATGCCATTTTGAACTCGTCAAATATTTTGTGTTGTTGAGCATGTGTAACCTCAAGCAGTTGAAGAACTAAAAGAAAAAAAATAATAATATTAAAAAATGCAAGAAATTATTTATGTGCAATAATTACTCAGAACTTACCTTTTTGTCTCTCCAATGCCAAATTCTGAAACTCAAGCAACGATATTTGTCCTTCTGGTGGATTTTTGTACATTGTCAAGTCATGTGGATAAGCATCCTGTAAGGCATTTCTCTCCTGCTTGACAGTTTTCCTTCTTTTTGGTGTGAAATCCATAGTTTTTCACTTTCTCTAAACAAACACAAAAACCATCAAGCTAAACTACAATAATCATCCAACCACATCAATAAATAATAAATATTAGCAATTAATCTATAAACAGCTTATGAAAAAACAAAAAATAAACATCGTTACCTAATTCCAATTGCACTATTTTTTACATAAAAACGTTGTGTGATTATCAATGTGTGTTTTTACCGCTGCATGAGAATATTTTCGCGCGCGTTTTACCAGCTGCCAGCGTTTGATTGGACCGCGATATCCTAAAGTAAGTTCACTCCTTTGAAGTAATCCATAACGAACTGACTTTATGTTGACCGCCATTTTTCCCTCGGATTGAGTTCGTTGTGTTGGCAGCAATTTTCGATTAGTTCGTTTTTATATTTATTTCGTATGATTTTGAGAAAAGTGACAGTTAAAATAACAAATTCTGCAAGGATTAAATAACGTTTTATTGAACAATTTAACGTATAATTAATGTTTGTTACGTTGAGTATTGGTTTGTGTAAGTATAGTTTACTTTTTGGAAATTCTTTTTAAGATTTATACGAAGTTTTTTTAGCGTGAAGGTCGGTACATACTTAGTGTGCAGAATACGTTGTAAACATTTGAATTTGTATCATTGTTTATTTGAGAATTATTGTTTAATTCGTTTAATTAATGTTGGGTTTTGATAATAATGTTTTTAAATTTATTCATAGTTTGTGTGATTATTTAATTTTTGGAATAGTTGAAAAATAATGCGGTTCTAACCTTTAATCTTTGGATTTAAGGACGCTAATATTGATAATAATTTATTGGAAATATTAATTATTGATAGTCTTTCATTTTTATATATTTTTTATTAGTTTATCATTTAAATTTACAGCAATAAGTTTTGTTTAAACAAAGTCATTTTTATTTTCAGAAACTAATTTTTTTGTTGCAACTGCAACTTGAAAGGATCAACAATGACGGACTATTTTAAAATGCCAATGCACATTCCACAAGAGTATGCATTAGCTGTGGAAGAAACTGTTAACATTATGCAAGATCATGTTGAAGCTCGTGGTGATAGGTGAGTTGCAAAATATTCAACGATTTCCTTTAATGATGCAAATTATAACAATCTTTATTTTTTTAGCAGTAAGCATAAAATATCTGTAATTTTCTTAATTAATAAAAAAATTATTGTTTAATTTATAGGTATCAATGGAATCTGAAAGATTTTGAGATTGGTGCTCCATTAGGACGAGGCAAGTTTGGTAGAGTTTACTTGGCAAGAGAAAAAACAACTCATTACATGGTAGCTCTAAAGACATTATTTAAATCTGAACTGATGAAAAACAGAGTTGAGAAACAAGCCTTACGAGAGATAGAAATCCAATCTCACTTGAGACATCCACACATACTCCAGTTGTTAACTTACTTCCACGATGACAAGAAAATTTATTTAGTTCTTGAGTTTGCAGCCAGAGGAGAAGTTTACAAAGAACTAAAAAGACAGCCTCATGGAAGATTTAGCGAACATTTGTCTGCAAAATTTGTATACCAAGTTGCAGATGCACTGGATTACTGTCACAAAAATAATGTCATACATCGAGACATTAAACCTGAAAACCTGCTACTCACATACAGTGGCGATGTCAAACTAGCTGACTTTGGATGGTCAGTACATGCACCATCCACAAAACGCGCCACAATGTGTGGTACTCTTGATTATCTACCTCCAGAAATGATAAACGGACAGAAATATGATATTTATGTTGATCACTGGTGCCTTGGTATTTTGTGTTACGAATTTTTAGTCGGTAATCCACCCTTCCTCAGTGACACGAGTGACGAAACATACGCGAGAATTAAGAAGGTAGACATGCAGTGGCCACGAGAGGTAACTCCTGGAGCCAAGGATCTCATATCCAAGTTGATCAAAGCTAACAGCGCCGAAAGAATACCGTTGAAGGATGTTAAAAAACATTTTTGGATCGTTGAGAATAAGGACAAGTCAAACAAAGATAGGAAAAATTAAGTTTAAATTAAGTTTTATTTAATGAACGTATTGTGTGTTACTCCGTTTTTAGCGTATCGACAACTTTTTCTATTTTTATACAATAATTAAGCTTTACTCAAATGTTGATCTACCAAGTTAATCTACTTGAATATATTAATTTGTAATTTTATATTATTTTTAATCAGCTTAAAGATTAATATTCAAATTACACATTTAAGTAATTATAATAAATATGTTTTATATTTAACAAGAAAATACCATTTTCATAAATTCGAAAAATATGCATCCTTTGCATTTATTTTATCTTTCCTCTCAAAAAACATTAATTTAAATCTCAGCGCTTCACGTCTTAATATAAGCGCATCACGTGACTTTGCAGTCAATCTTGATATAATCCTCCTATATGTGACGCAATGGATAAGCACTTTTTATCAGCCCCTCCCCAACTGCGTGCTCTCCTTTCACTTTCCACGGACGATACCAAGAGTAGAGCTGCGCGTGTTAGCGGCGCTTTATGTTATGTGCGGCCACTTGTACTTCTAACGCAGACGTAAGTTGTTGATAGTTAGATTGACCCGGACAAGACGATATGGCAGCGGCACTTGGTAGGGTTTTCGTCTACGGTGGCAAGGGTGCCTTGGGCTCCGTTTGCGTTAGCACCTTCAAGTCTAAGGACTGGGTAGGTTATACTCAGAGATTTTTATACGAATTAACCGGCTTTTTTAGTTTTATGTTAGTGCTAAATGTTTTAAACGCGTCGAAGGATTTTCAGGATGTGTGAAACACTTGTTGCTGGTTGTTATTGATTTTTACTATATGAGATAGATTTAACATATATTTTTTTAAACTTTAATTTCTAGGTTTTTTTATTGATCTGTTTGTGAGATTATAAGCTTTGATTTTCCTTCTTCATAATTTATACATTTTTTTTTTTAAATAATAATTAATAGATTTAGGGAATAATTAGATTTTTACTAAAATTATATTTTTTTTAATAATCTGTCTTGTTAGAAATTTATTTTAAGTGATAACATTTGAGTGTAGTCTGAATGTATTCAAGGACACACAACATTTTCCAGTACTCACTTTCTAAATGAACATGTTAATTAGCAGTATGAATCATGTCATGTGAATTTTCTTTGTAATGACATACATTTATGATTATTTATTAGTTTTATATAGTAATTTTTCAATATAATTTGTAAATTTAAATTATTTAAAAAAAATACAGCTTTGAAAAAATTTAATTTTGTTTTTAAAATTAATTTGAAACAAATTTTTTTATTGCATTGCTTTAAAATCCTAATTTTTTTTTTTATAATCAGATGAACTTTTTAAAGCTTATTTTTGAACTCTACATTGATAAAATTTTACTAATTTCTGATAACATATCATTCATGCTGTTGAGAAATATTAAATCAATAGTTACTACTGTAAGAAAATAGTAATACATTTAAAAATTAAAAAATTTTAAAATTTGTTTCAGTGGGTGGGATCAATTGATATGAAACAGAATGAGGTTGCTGATGCTAATGTTATTGTTAATGCAGAGCAAAATTTGCTTGAACAGGTAAAAATTGAAAACCACTTACAATATACATTTTTTATACAATTTTATTAACAAGCCCATTAAAATTTTAGGAACAAAATATTCTGTCTCAAATCAAAGATATTCTTGGAGAAGAAAAGCTTGATGGAGTAATTTGTGTAGCTGGAGGATGGGCTGGAGGCAATGCCGCTAGTAAAGAGTTTATTAAAAATAGTGATTTGATGTGGAAACAAAGTGTATGGAGTTCTCTTATTGCTGCCAAAATAGCTTCTGAATATTTGAAAGAAGGTGGCTTTCTGTCACTGACTGGAGCAAAGCCAGCTCTTGAAGGAACTCCAGGTATAACTTAAAAAAATCTATTCAAAAAAAAAAAAAAAAATATTTCTTAAAAATAATTTTGAAATTTTTTAATAGGAATGATTGGTTACGGAGTAGCTAAGGCAGCAGTTCACCAACTGACAAAATCTCTTGGAGCTGAAGGAAGTGGTCTTCCAAGTGGTTCTGTAGTAGCAAGTATTTTACCAATTACTTTAGATACTCCCATGAATCGAAAATGGATGCCCAAAGCTGACACTACAACTTGGACTCCATTGGAGTTTGTTGCAGAGTAAATAAAATTGCATTAAAAGTTCTATCTCCAATTTACTTAAATAATAAGTACTAAATTGCTTTTAAATTAATTTCAGGCTTTTTTGGAAATGGTCTCAAAAGGAAGAGAGGCCAGCAAATGGAAGTCTTTTACAGTTGATTACAAAAGACAGCAAAACAGAAGTTGTTCCAGCCTAATGAATAAATTATAAAATTAAGCAATAAATTTTAACAACATGAAAGTAAAAAAGCATCATGACAATACTCAAAAGTTTTAAGAATTATTCGGTTTTAGAAAAATAAAGCTAGTGTAACATTCTTATGAATAATTTTTATGTAAATTTATTACTAAATTGCATTTAATAATTTAACTTAATTTTGTTAAGAAGCATACATGTACATAATATCATAAGTGTGGTAATAAAAATAATCAGTTCTTACTGTTAAAAAATAAAATATTGTACTTGTATAAAAAAAAAATATTATTTAAAACCCACAATTACATAACAACAATTTCAAAATCAAATGCAGTATTTGTATTTCATTCAATAAATTTGTTTCTTTTTTTTTCCATTCCAAAATCACTTCCCCTAGCAATCATATACCTATTCACAGCCTCCGCTGAATCATTGCTCTATAATATATATATACCTATCAACAATAGCCGCACGCGAAATCCACATCACGTGGCTCTCAGTGTGCATGGTCTGCTATAACTCCACACGGTTCGGCGATCCCAAGACGACGACGACCTGCAATTACGAACGAAGGAGAGAAAAAGGACGTCGCGAATGCCAATGCGCTCGAGCGAAACGACATATATTTATATATCTGTATGTAAGAGAGAACGTTGCATATATATGGCAAGAGGGAACGAAGAGGAGGATGAGGAGAGGTGCACTCACTTATACACACACACATTTGTTGGATGCATCGGAGGAAAAATATATGCGCGCGCGCGCGTGCAATGACGAGTGACGGCTCCTCAGTCTCTCCTCCTCTGCATAAAGGTGTAATAATAAAAGCGCAGATAGTAATAATACAAAAGGCGCTAGTATATTGAAGCATTGAGGAGAGGAGTTACGAGTAGGACGACAACAATATATAACTACAACGACGACGACGACGACGACGAGTAGCCAGTGGAACTTGGCAGCAACGGCGGAGACGGCAGCTCTGCTAATGCTGCCAAGCGTCGAGGAGGACGACGAGCTTACCTCGTCCGCGCTTGGGCTTTACCTCCAGGCTAATGGTTAGTGTGCGTGGTTTGTGTGAGTGTGTGTATAGGTATTTATGACTCTTCGACTCCGTTTTTTCTTTTTTTTTATCTCTTTATTTTGATGGAGAGCTATGTTTTTTTTGGGAATCATTATGAGTCACGTCTTTGTGTTTGGATTTTTTTCACGCTGTGATTTTTTGGGTATATTCACCAGTGATATTTCTTTCTCTTCTGGAATGGTTTATTTCTTGGTTGATTCGCGATGAGAGAAAGAGTGTTATGTGTCGATTCTACACATCATGTAACATATAAAGTGTGTATATGGCCTGGTGGAAGTTGATGATTGGAGGTGCTTTGTGTGTGGTTGGTTTTTCACGTCGAGTCTCCCGGCCGAGTCTAATTATTTTATTGCTGTGCTACACTTGCAGGATACCTTCCAAGATGATGTAAATGGAGAACTTGCGAGTGCCAGTCAGGTCTCTTTGCAGCCAAGGTAAGCTACTTTTGTGTTTATCGCTTGTGTGTTTTTTATTTTTTTTATTTTATTTTACATGTTGTTTCAATTGTTTGTTGTACCTTGAGTTGTTTGATTTTTATGCTTTAGAGTTATCTGTTTTAACAGTAGGATTTTACTTGCTTAACATACTACGTTAGTTAGACTTGAGAAAATATTAAGTTTGAGTGACAGATATGATATTGATACAGAGGTTTAAAAATAAAACTTTTATTAAAGATTGCAATTTACATTTGGCTCATTTGCTCGACAGTTGTGAAATTGCTTTACCGTTGAAGTGATAATATTTTAACGCTCTCTAATAAGCAATTTAGAAAACTTGCATTTGATTATCTTATATTTCAAGTAATGTACTGAGATTTGCATAATATGTAGAACAATTGACGTAATTACTGCAGTGTAAAATGATATAGTTTTTAATTGAAGTAAAGCTAAGGATGCTTTCAATATATTATAATTGTGATAAAAATTGCATTTATTTTGATCAATTAGGATTTACAGTTATTAATTTACTATTTTATTCATTGTCAAGTATTCTTATCTTATCTACTATTTGTATTTACTTTATTATCTTCGTTTTAAAGTGCTACTGGCTGATAACATCTAAATTAATTTAACAGTTTGTTTTAGCAGATTCTGATTGTTCAAGGAACAGAGATAAATTAAAAATATTATTACATTAAATGCTCACTATTTTTGTAAATGGTAAAATTGTTTTAAAGTATAATTATTTATTTTAAATTGCACAATTATATCTTGAAAAAAAGTGTATATAAATTTGTCTGATATATTACTCATAACTTTTTTTAAACTGCTCAAGCAGTGTATATTAAGTTATTCAAAATATATTACTGATTAGTGACCTTTAAGTTTGACATTAGAATCTCCAAGAGAATTCCAATGAAGTGTAATTCATACTACAATTTTAATCTATTACAAGAATCAAAATCAATGCTTTGTTTAATTTTTCAATCAGACTCACTAAACTATTTTAACTCCTTAATTCTTGACTTCAGCTCTATTGATTAAAAAGAAGAAAAGAACAATTTCAGTTATTATTGAAAATTAATTGCAATTTTATTTCAAAGATGGGCAAGGTGCGTTTGTTGCCAATGCAGTTGCCACCTGCCAGCAGCATTAATGGCAACAACAGCAGCAGTAGCAGCAGCGGTAACGGCAAAGGCAAGGTACCGTTCATGCGACGTCTGGCGCTCGGTTTTATGATTTTGGCAGGACTCGGATTACTTTATGTGCCGGCATATCGTTCAGCACAAGGACAATTTTCTGGTTTAGGTGAGACTCCGTCCCCAGTGGGATCTGTTGGAGGTACACGCTTCGTAGCCTCCGTAGGTATGCCTATATTTGTTATGCTTTTGCGCCTTTACATTTTTTTTTTAATTATAATTGTATATATATATAAATTTTATATCCCATATAATCTACATGGTTTTAGTTGACAAAAAAAAATTATTTTACAATATATAATTCACCATGTAAGTAACACATATTCAATACTATACATTACATGACAGTAAACACCGAGATATATATTTTTTTTTCTCAAGGTCTTGCGAAATAACGACGAGAATTTACTTGGAAGAATTTCAAGTGGGATTTTGTTGGTTTGTTTTTAAAAGAAGCAAGCAAAGACGATGTTACTTTTGCAGTTTTTTTTTTATTATTATTATTGATTCTTAGTGACGCGTGTGTTTTTTCATCAGTTGGCTGACCGACTTATAAAACAATCACGAAAATATTTTTTTTTAATTTAAAAACTTCCTTTACTTTTTGATCGTTCAATACTATTACACTTGTTTCAAATCATTTTAGAGTATGAAAATAAAGTATAAATTTTTTATGTATGTAATGGCGCAAAGTTGCTCTTGTAATAGCCTTTTTTTAAAAAAAAAATAATTACTTTTTTTTCGCGAATGCATTTTTAACGCAAATATAGTTGGATTAATAAAAAAAAATCAATTTTTTGCATTACTTTATTTATGCAAGTTTTTATATTTCTTTCTTGAATATATATTTCGTATATTGATTAGTTTTTAGAGTATTTCTTAATATACGAAAGTTATCAAATTGGCTGCTGTGTCATTCTGATATTATTTTTCTTTTAATTGAGTGACAGTATCTTTAACAGACTGGCTGATATTTTTGTTTCTTTTTTGTAGTTAACTGTATTGGAGAATGTTTTTTTGACTAATATATTTAAGTATATTTATTAATACTTGGTTGTAGGGTTACTGTAAAAGTATATACTAACATTATATTATAATAACAAATACCTAGTTGTTTTAAAATTTTTTAAAAAATTTTGGAAATAAATGCTTATTTTCCTTGACAATGTACAAATTGACATACCTCATCACAAACAAATTTTATCAACATCAATTTTCAATTACAAAATGCGTGTAACTAAAAATTCAATGATTAACTCGCGACATAGAGCAATAATTGAAGCTGTTATATGCTTTTAAAAAGTCATTATACTACGAAACGACATTTTGCTGCTTTGAAACGACGTGCATATTATGCGATCTAATCAGTAAATGCATTATCTTGATTATGCTTTGTAAAAACTTTTTTTCTTCTAATTTTTACAAAATCTAAATGGAAAAATAATTATATTTAGAAAGTTTGATTTACATGATTGTTAACATAAGAAAATTAATTGTAAAATAAGTTTCTATTTTTATTTCATTTATTGATAAAATTTATTTTTACGTTTTAGTGACCTTGATTGTCATTATTGAATTTTAGATATACTTTTTTTTTTCTTATTCTTTTGTCATTTCGTGTCTTGTAATTTACGTCAGTACATTTTGTGTTCGATTTGCTATTATTTCAATTTCACTTTGATATTCATTAATGTTCCCTTTTCATTTCTTATTCAGTGCTCCCGTCAATATTAACATCACTTTTTTTTTCTTTGCTTTTAAATCGCGTATCAATTTATTTTTTTAATATATTTCACTTTCATTTCAATCATATTTATAATAAAAAATTTTTTTTTTTAAATTTTTTATATATTAATTCGAAATAAAAAAACGTCATTTTAAGCTCAGGAAAATAAGCATATTTTCCTCGTTGACCTTATCTCCCTAAAGTTAAACGGTTACGTAAGACATCCCATAAGCAATATATGTTGCGGGTCTTATCACACTCTTATATACGTATATAACTCTACGCTCAGCTTTACATACGCTTACAAACTCAAATTTTTTTAACATTTAAACCAAACTTACAGACATTATACTTATAACTTACTAATACAGAGGGAAAATTTTTTTTTTCGTTTGTGGCTAAAAAATTCGCGCGAGGCTTTTTGTGACAACCTTAATTTTCTTAAATTTCCGGCCTTAAGTTTCGACACTCGTCGTATTATACACATAATTACCAGTGCAATTAGCCACTATGATAGAGTATAAAGCCTCGCTTGAAAATTTAAGCCAACGAAAAAAAAAAAGAAATCTTGTTTAACACATACTCTTTTTAACTACTCCCCTTCTATTAAATGTAATTAATAATAAAAAAAAAGAACCAAGCACCAAATTTTATTTAAAAAAAATTTTTTTTATTTTATACTACCTACAGCTCAGCTACGTGGCTGGGGTTACAACACAACACGTGACGTTTGCACGTATATAAGACCAGAAAATTCAACAACAATACTAAATCCACGTAGTATATGTACAGATCAACCGCCTTACTTGCTAATCGTCGTTTGTTCAGCAGTTGCTAATTTAAATGCTCGATTAGCTATACGTAGTACTTGGGGTAACAAAACACATCTTGACGCTGTTTATAATTCGACTGTTAAATTAGCTTTTCTTCTTGGACAGAGCGACAATGATACCCTTAACGTAAGTTTAAAAAATTATTAACAAAAAATTTATTTATTTTATAATGAAAGATAATAATTAATTTGTATTGTTTTTTTTTTTTAGGGATATGCTACAGATGAAAATCATCTGTATAACGATATTATTCAGGAGAGCTTTAGGGATACTTATAATAATCTGACGGTTAAATCGGTTATGATGTTAAAATGGGTGACGTGTAATTGCGATAAGGTAACTTATCTTATGAAAACCGATGACGATATGTTCGTTAACGTGCCGGTACTTATGAAAGCTTTAAAAGCTCGGACTAAAACTACTAGTATGCTTACCGGCTCGCTCATTTGTAACGCTCGGCCTATAACCGATCCAAAAAATAAATGGTGAGTTATTTGTGATTACAGCTGATTATTGTTAAAAAATTATTAAAAAAATAATAATTTAATGTTTATATTGTTATTATAGGTACACGCCAAAATACATGTACTCGGAGCGTACATATCCAAATTACCTGTCGGGTACAGGCTACATGATGAGTATGGACGTTGCACGTCGTTTATACAAAGCAGCTCTAGCCACACCATTACTTCATCTTGAGGATGTATATATAACCGGTCTATGCGCACGTAAAGCTGGCCTAAAACCTTTAAATCATCCTGGTTTCAGTTACATACCACGTAAGCTTGAAACTTGTGTGTTACGCGAGGCCATAACTGCCCACAAAGTAAACGCATCAACGATGCACGCCATATGGGCTAAGCTTAACGAAGCTGAAACTGAGCATAATGGCACAGCATCAGTGCATCAATGTGCGACACGTCCCTCGCTTATTGCAACTGCGAGTGGTACTGGACGAAGACAGGCAACTCAAGCTAACAAACTTGGCAGACATATCGGATACTTTCTTATGAAGAGCAGGATACTCAGTAATCGATGCTCATGAGCAGCAGTAACCGTCCTATTATGATCCAAATTTATTGTTTTATTGACTCTTGATATGAAGGGAAGATATATAAATATACATTGTTCTATGTTAAAGGGATCATTTGTGCAAGCTCTAGTGTGTGTACTGAAAAAACTTGAAGATTTTATATGGTCTTTAAGAGCCTGGTGCTTTTGTGAGATCGGTAATGTTGTTTTCATTGCTGTGGTGAGATTAGTGAGTGTGTTTGGTAGGAAACAATTTTTTTTTTTCTGTTCTTTTTAATTTCTCATGTTGTTGGTAGGAAAAATATTGCGTGAAAAGAGAATCTCTTATTGAATCTCGAGACTATTTCAAAAAGTTTATTTTTAAGATTGAACTGAATTTTTTTTAATTCATGCCAGTAAGTAAGTTATGGCAAATCTCTATTGTGAAAGTTTGTTAGGAAAGGAGTTACCTAGTATTTGTGATCGAACTAAAATTATACAATTATTTTATCTTTGATCTTGCTAGCCATTATGTTAACTAAAGCTCAAATTATGATCAAGTCATTTATTTTAAGAATATCTTAAGTGATATTTATATAATTTTGGATTTTAATTTTTTAATGATAGTCTTCGATATTTTTAAAATTAAAACATAGAGTTTTAAATAAATATAAAAATAAGCTTCCTTTATGAGATTGAAAAATAATATAATTAAAATTTTATTATAAAATCATGTTGCTTGGATACCCTTAAACTTTTTTATTGAAGTTGTACATTTCCAATACGTACAATTATTGATTTCTATTGATCGTCTTTGCGTCGTATTGAAACCCTGACCTGCTAAAATATCATTTTTTATAATGTTGCAAGATTGTTTGATAAAGGTTGTGAATTAGCCTTTGTTTAACGTTCATAGAAAGCTGATAGCAGACATTAAAGTGTTTTTATCCTTGAAATGTGCTTTAAGTATTGAATATAGCTATATATTAAACATGAATCTCATTAATTGATTTGCTTTTAAATCAAAGTTATATAAAAAAATTTCCATAGTGTTTTCATTTTTTGAACGTGGTAGAATTACTCTTGAAAATTTTGCTGTATTTTTCAGTAAATTTTTAGATAAATTTTTTATATAGAAAAATCAATGTTTAAAAATTTCAGTTTCTGAATGAATAAACAAGATAAAGTTTCCAGATATTAAAATTTTTACTTAAACTTAATAATAAATTGATGTAGAATTAATATAATAGAGTTGATATATTTTTTGGTATTTTTAGAAAAGTTTTTAGCAATTTATTCGTATGTATCGATCCATGATCTTGCGTCAGAACAAAGTGATAATTTATTATTAACTAATTATGTATTTCTATTTTTAACAGGTTTCTTCTACAATTAAAATTTAAAAATTACTAAATACATGCAGCTAAAAACCTTTACATTCCAAGTAAAATAATCACTGTAATATTTGTCTCATAAAATTGTAAAAATATTTGTTAAAGTATGTTTCCTGAATGATGTAGAGAGCTAAACCTGTTAGAAAAGAATTTCATTAAAATAAGTTTATTGTAGTACAAATCGACTTTCGGCTACTTGTTATCGTTGCTCATTCACGTATTCGTGAATTGTTATAAAAGTCTACCTGTCCTATACTGTTTTGAAGAAATTTTTTTTTCAATTGTAAAAGCATAACTCGAATTCATAAACTTTTTTCCAAAATACGTCCTAATATTTTTATAAAACAAAATACCAGACGTCCTTGAACAAGCTAAGGTGACATTCCGTTTGACGAGAAAACTTTTTTAAATGCTTCCATTGTCTTATGATGTTTCTTATTAAATGGAATTTTCTATGTCAATTTTATTACTTATAGAACAAAGAAATTGATCAATTTCAAAAGAATTTTGTAATTTAAGTGTTACTAAATGAATGCGTGCGATACTTTCTTGTAAGGTATAATTGAATTGAATGATAAGTAAAAACTGTGTACATATATAAAATACAAACAATATAAATTGCGATTTAATAGTTTTTTATGATTGTTCAAAGAACGTTTATGTAATAATAATGTTAGATAGAAGAAAAGTGTTTTCTTGATTGAAGTTGTATATGAATGCAAGTGATTAGTTTGTTCAATTAAATATGTATGAAACCCCGAAATATTGTGAAAATTTAATCATATTGTTAAAATATTACGTTCTATATTAGTTTTATCTAAATTAGTGCAATTTTTTATTTTATTTTTTGTGCTTAAAAAAAGTTATTTTATACATGAATAAGAATATAAAAGAGTTCTATTTATGAAATTAAAGTATTTTATTTGCGTTTGTATTGAAAAATTGTGTGCTTGCAAAATATTTTACAAATTTGCAGACAATTTTTTTTGTATTTCATGAATTGTTTCTAGTTTTATGCATCCTAGGGGGCCTTAGAAACTGTACTTTAACCAACATATTTGTCATGTTTATAATGTACCATATAATGGATATATAAATATGATCAATGATATTTCACAAAGGTATACAAATTGTTTTTGCTACCCATATAATAATTGTCAACGATATCCACTATTTGTATAAAAGTTCAAAATCCTTTAGTTGAAGTTGATGTATTAAAATAAATTGATGATTTAAACTTTTAAAGAATATGTTCAAATTTTTTTAAAATAAATTTCATCTATTTTTTTACAGATATTTTATTTCTAAATTAATATTATTAAGATAATCTTTTATTTGGAAATTGTTATAAATACTCTCAATATTTGTTTTCATAATCAAGTTTTATTTACATGATTATGATAATCTGAATTATTCAAATAAATGAATAAAAATAATTAACAAATGAAATAGAGGTAAAAAGAGAATATATTTTATTTGTTAACATATTATAAAGGTAGATTGATTAAAATTAATAATAATTGTACAATATGCCTTTTTCAAACATGCTTATTGTTTCAATTAATTACATAATCCATCATTTACAGATTTATAAAAATTAAAGAATATATAAAAATATATTTTTAATTTTACATCTAGTTTGATAAATATTGTTAGATGATTTTTGTTTGGAATCTAAGTAAGAATACATTCTTGTAACAAAGTTTGAGAAGATACAATATATTTACAAAAGATATAATGATAAAATTTTATGAGTAATTGTAAATGTGCTAGTCTTTTAAATATAATTCGTTTTGTATTGAAATTCGACGTTCATTATAATTATTATTCTTTGTTCTAAAAATTCAACAAATAACTTTTTCATTTTTAGAAGCAAACATTTTCTTTAGTCGCTTTCTCATATCCTTGACTCTTGATGCCTTTAACTCATTTTTAAATTTGTTTTTAGAAGTTTTATTGATACTCTTCTCTTTACGTTTTTTTTTATTCTTTTTAGTTGATTCTGTAATTTCTTCTAATGCAGATGCTAATTCCGAGCATTCAAGATTTTTTTTACGCTTTTTGACATTTGACTCTAAAGAAAGCGTATCCTCTAAAGCATCTGCTAAAGAGTCTTTACGCTTGGTATCACTCCGTACATTTGGTACTAGTCCACCCATTCGCATAATTTTTCTTTTCCTTCTATTTTTCTGTTGTTTTGTATTATCTTCACTGGTATCTTGATTTGAAGTCTCATCATCTCCAAGAGAATCATCTTCTATATTGCAAGACTTGCTTAATCTATGAGTTAAATCATGTATTTTTCGTCTAACTTTTTTAGCAGTCTTTTTGGAAGGTGTGTAACTTTTATCAGTTTGTAAAGGAAATGGTATCACTGGATCTTCAATGTCATCATTAATAAGTGGATCTTTAGCTTCTACAGCAACTTTTTTCTTTTTAGTTTTTTTTTTCTTCTCTTTTTTTCTTCTGTTACAGTGTGCACTTTCTGAACAAGAATTTGACTTGCTATCAGCTAATAGTTGCCTTTCTTGTTCAGCTACTCTACTAAGTTTACCGCTCAAAGTTAAACCATGTCTGGCTCCTTTATGTGCTGTTCTACCACCACAAGCTTTAAAAAGTTCATCGTCTGTCATCATGACAAATGGTTCATCACTTGTATCGTCAACATCATCTTGGCACGTGTTATCTTTAATCAGGCTTCCATCTTGTAAAGTAGATGTTTTTAAAAATTTCCCATGATAGAGGGTACTTTTTTTATGTGGTTCATTTTTTTTTGACGAAATGTTAAATGCGTTTTTATCCGAAACACTTATAGATACATCATCAGACTTATTATTAAGCTTAATATTATTAGCAGCTTTATTGTAAATACAATTCCACCATTCATAGTCAGAATCCTTGTGTCCAATGCCAGTAGTGTCAAATTTCAATTTTGGCTTTATTGCTTCTTTAATTCCAGTTTCATTTTTTCCCAAACCCTTACCTGTAATGCAATAAGGTCATAAATAAAAAAAAAATTATGTCAACATTGTTTAATATCAAAACTTTAAAAATATACATTCTTTACTTCATAAGCAAAAAAATAATAAAACAACAAAGTCATGTCAATTTAGCTATCAACAAATAAAATAAAAATAAAAGACTAAACAATTTCATTAAAATACAAATCGCAGGTTATGTAGCAACAAAACTACCTTGGAAAAAAAAAGAAAAAACGACTGTACGCCTTGAATAGAAAAAAAATCAGCACATTACGATATATAATTAATCAAGGTAACACCAATCAACAAAATCAGTATTCACAATAAATTAAAAACAAGTTTTAAAAAAAACTGATTTACCTTCGCTCCATCCATATTTCAGTAGTTGTGCCTTGGCAAAGTCCGACATCTCCAAATCTCACTCTTGTATTGCTCTATTTCTTTGCCAGCTCCAAGACAACGCACCAGGAACTCAAACGTGTGCTGCGTCTTACTCCAATTAATTTCCGGCCGCTGACCCAAGATCCTATATATAGGTATATTGCAAAAATCAGCGATCTCTCTTTATATAAAAGCAAGTTCATATACACTCACACAAAGTTGCAATCGCATGCAATGCAATGTTTACAATCTAATCTCATACACGCGCAGGAAGAACGCAGGTCGCAGACGGCCACTCCACTCGACAACACGACGCTAAATGTAGAATTAAAACTTGTCGACCTCACCGCTGCAAGCGCTTCGATCAACGACACCCACTTACATTATCTCTCTCTCTCGCTCTCTCTCTCTCTCTCTCTCTCTCTCTCTCTCTCTCTTTGTCTCTCATCACTACGGCGATCGCGAGTAAACTGTAAACAAGCGGTGGTCGTGTGTTTCTCGCGTAACACCTGTGCGACTCCGATTTTTTCGCGCTAAATCTTGCAAGAAAAAATGATAAAAATCAAGCAAAACCAATCAAATAAACAGCATATCGCACGACCTACTTAACATCTAACAACACCAGAATAACCAGGTTCGTTTTATAAAGGATAAAAGCTCTCTAGTAGAGCTACAAGCCACAAGGATGTTCGTCTTCTTAAGTAAAAAGATCGCAATCCCAAACAATCTACGACTCAATTGTATAGCATGGAATCAAAAACAAGGCTATATAGCTTTAGGTGGAGAAGATGGTTTATTAAAAGTCGTAAAAGCAGAGTCAAACACTGGAATAGATGGTACATCGGCACATAATAGTGGAGGACGTAATCGAGCAAATTTACCTGCTACCAGTAATCTAAGCATGAATCAAAGTCTCGAAGGACACAGTGGTCTTGTACAGGTAGTTACTTGGAACGAAGATCATCAGAAGTTAACATCTAGTGATCAAAATGGTGTTATTATTGTTTGGGTGCTTTATAAAAATTCATGGTACGAAGAGATGATAAATAATAGAAATAAATCTGTTGTTAGAGGTATGGCATGGAGTTCTAATGGACAGAAAATATGCATTGTTTATGAGGATGGTGCTGTTATTGTTGGTTCAGTTGAAGGTAGCAGAATATGGGGTAAGGATTTAAAAGGTGTTTTTTTAACTGCAGTACAATGGTCACCGGATGGCAAATTCTTACTATTTGGATCACGTAATGGTGAAGCGCATCTCTACGATGAGCAAGGTTTATTTGTAACTAAGTTAGAATGCGTAAATGATGTATCAACTCAAGCTATAGTTTCTCTACATTGGTATGATGGTAAAAATGGATACACAGCATTGGATTGTCCTGTGCTTGCGGTGTGTTTTCAGAATGGCAAGCTACTTTTACTGCGAGATGTTAACGACGATAGTCCAATTATTGTGGAGACTGGTTTATCTGTGGCTTCTTGTGTATGGAATAGCTATGGTTCTATAATAGCGGTTGCGGGTTCATTGACCAGTGCAGCGTTTATGTCAGCAGGTGATACGGATCGACGTGCTAACAATGCTGTGCTTTTCTATTCAGCTACTGGAGAATTACTAAAGAGTCTCAAAGTACCAGGTAGAGAGATAAGTGGCTGTAGTTGGGAATCGGGATCACTTAGGATTGGACTATCGGTCGACTCCAATATTTATTTTGCTAATGTTCGACCTGCTTATAAATGGGCCTACTTCGGTAATACCGTTGTATTCTCGGATGAGAGAATTGGCAAGGAAGGTGTTTGCGTGACTTTTTGGGATACCAGCAGTAATGCCAGATACTTCAAGCATGTACGTGCACTTTTACGGATAACTGCTTACGGTGATCATTGTTGTATCGCTGCACGGAGCGAGCCTGGCAGAGCTGACGAGCCTTACGTTTTGTTGGTATGCAATGCTATTTCTACACCGATTGATACTAAGTATCTGGAGCTGGAGCCACGTCGAATTACCATGAATGCAAGTGCTGTAATTGTGGCATCCCGTAATAACTTCTTGATCTGGAATTTTCGAGCACCTCGGGGACTTGGTGCAGCCAGGAGTCAACGTCGTGAACGATTATATCATATTGATGATACACCTACTGGAGTCACCGAGCTTCTTACCTCTGGACAACCTGGACAAACGGTTGGTTCTGAGAGTCCGGTAAATCGACGGGATACTTCTGATCCGATCTGCGCTCTTGGAATCTCTGATAAACTTCTGCTCGTCGCCCGGGAATCTGGTATGCTACAACAGTATGCCCTGCCTCAAATGACCCTCAGTAGACGACACTCGACCGGTCGCAAGCCTCGCAATCTCGCCATCAATTGCGATTCAACTCGTGCTGCAGTAATCGATGGCCAGGATGTTCTTAGATTGCTGGAGCTTGGCTCTGGCCACGACGATCAATCCCAGACACATTCGGGAAGAGGAATCCGAGGAGAAGAGTTTGCATCCGAGACTGGAACCGAAGACGTCAGTGGATTTGAACGTAAGGATGCCTGGGCGGTATGCTGGGCCCAGGACAATCCTCGTCTACTTGCAATTCTAGAGAAGAGTCGGATGTACGTATTCCGGGGTTTGGAGCCGGAAGAACCAATCACCTGTTCATCCGGATATGTCTGCAGCTTCCGTGATCTGGAAATTCGCTGTGTACTGCTGGATGAATTGATACGTCGACCTGAAGATGCTCGTCCCGAGTTGGTACTTGAACTTGAAGTTAAGTCACTACGAGATACGCGTGATCTACTTGCAAGAGTAGGCTTACGCGAAGCCGAAGAATTCGTACGAGACAATCCCCATCCTAGACTTTGGCGACTGCTCGCTGAACACGCACTGCGTGAGCTTGAGCTTGAAGCTGCCGAGGCTGCAATGGTACGTTGCGCTGACTATCTTGGTATTCGTTTTGTCAAACGCCTTAGAGGAATGCACGAGCCTGGATTACGACGTGCCGAGGTACTTGCCTTTCTTGGTGCTTACGATGAAGCTGAAGCAGCTTATTTGGAACTGGACCGACGGGATCTTGCGGTGGCTCTTCGTCAAAAGCTTGCCGACTATCCACGTGCAGTACAGCTGATGCGACTTGGTACCGCTACTGCTTCGGATACGGAGTTGGAGAGAGCTGAGGCACGTTGGGGTGAACAACTTGCATCACGTCAACGTTGGCGAGAGGCACGTGAACATCTGGAGCGTGGTCGGGCTCTTGAACGACTGCTCGAGGCTCACTATCGACTGGAGGAGTACGAGGAGCTTGCAGCTGCAGCAGCTCAACTTCCGGATCGAGCACCAGAACTACGAAGGGCTGCCAAGCTTTTGGCTGCTGCAGGACTTGGCCAGCAGGCCGTAGCTTGTTTTGTACGCTGTGGAGAAGTTCGCCAGGCGGTTGAAGCTTGTGTGCGTTCAAATCGCTGGGGTCAAGCACTTGAGCTTGCACGTACTTGGCGACTGCCTGGTATCGGCGAGCTTCTTGGCAAATACGCTCGTCATCTGCTCGCCAGCGGTCGCAGACTCCAGGCAGTCGAGCTTTATCGCAAGGCTGACTGTCCACTGGAAGCTGCCAAGCTACTGCTGGGTCTTGCAGTAGAGCAAGCTAATCGACGCGCACCACCGCTTAGACTGAAAAAACTCTACGTGCTTGCGGCTCTACTGGTACAAGAACATCTCGAGGCAGCACGACATGCAGCTGGTAATGCTCGGAGTGGTCTACTACTGGGATTAGCTGAGGCCAGTGGCGAAGATGCTAGAGTCGTTCAAGAAGCTTGGCGTGGTGCTGAAGCCTATCATTTCCTTCTACTGGCCCATCGTCAACTTTACGGTGGCGAGCCCGAAGCAGCTTTACGTACTGCACTCAGACTACGAGAATACGAGGATCTACTCGAACAAGAGCCAGTTTATGCTTTACTCGCTTTAGCAAGCTGCGCCTGTAAATCGTTAGCCACCTGCTCCCGAGCCCTTGCCCGCCTTGAGACTATCGATCCATCACGATATGAAGAATTGTCACTTGAACTTTTTGGAAAACGATCGCCCCGCGATGCTCGGCCTCCTCCCAAAGCTGAATGCCTTCAGTGCGAGACTCTGGTACCAGACTGGTGCGTCACCTGTCCTAATTGCACTACACCTTTCCCAGCTTGCGTCGTGTCGGGTAAACCACTTATGGATCAATCAACCGCATGGCTGTGCACAGTCTGCAAACATCGAGCTGCTTCCGAACGAGATGTCGTCAACGTAAACAGCTGTCCACTTTGCCACAGTATAATCACTTATATGTGATGAGACTTTCAAGACTTATTATTTATTGAATTTATTTATATATTTTTTTTAATGGTCTATTAGGATATTTGTTTATTATATTTTGAAAACTATTATCTGCCCACCGTTGCACTTGTAACTAGTCACGAGTTGATTTATTATTTTTTTTATATGACTGCACTGATGTATAGCTTTAATTGATTAGTTTGTGATCAGAGATCTCTGTACTTATTAAGAATTATTTTATAGACAAGCCTTAATAAAAGGCTAAAATTAATTATATTTATATTATGATCGACAACAAATCCGTCCAATTATACTGTGAATTGTTAGATCTCACATATAAAAGATATATTTATATATTTATGCAATGTTTTTATTATGATATAATAAAGTTTTATTTAAAAATATATGTATCACACTTTATTTCAAATATCCTTAACTTTAGTAAAGACTAATAATCAGCTGCAAATTGAAATTTCAGTTATCGTTATCATTTATTAAAATTGAAAAAAAAATTGTTACATATATTGTTTTACTTTTATTTAATTTATTGGAACAGAAGTTACACAATTTTACATAAATTAGACATTAGTGGGAATAACAATTTTTAATCCAATGACTTGTAATAATTATTTAGCTCCTGGAGTTGGTACTAGAATATCATCGTATTTACCGTTCATTAAAAAAACAATGAATGACAGTATTATTTGTGAAACCGTTTCTATTAAGCCTTACAATGTATGTGTTATGACAAAAGATATGGTATAACAATTTAAAACATTAATAATAAAAAATTATTACATGAGACATTTTTTTATTAATTATTTCTTAGCACAAGATTTCAAAAATGCATTAAATTCAAAATTGCACATCGGTAAATTAGAACGCGGAGGTAATGAAGGGGTAGGTCGCGTCCGCCTTCTCCTTTCCCTTTAATTAACTTGTCAGTACTCGCTCGGCTAACGGACGCCTCGCGAACGGATTTTTATGTCTTGTTCAAACTTGATTTACAAAAGTGATGAATCACATATAATAAGTTGGTGTCGGGATTTCGGGAAATGTACGGATAATCGAAATAAACAATTAGATCTAAACGAGTGTTTGTAATATTAACAGTTTTAGTAATGATAGTGAAAGTAAATTAGTTGATTTTTAACCGCCATTACGCTGCAGAGCATAGGCATATGAGTTTACTAAAAATTTTGCTGATTATCGTTTTGTATTTTATCTTGGATAGTGATTAATGAGTTTTGATCGGGAATAATTTTCACTGATATTGTTTTTCTGCGATGGTTTGATGAAATTGAACGTTCGCTAAATTCGAATTTGTACGTTATCAATTTAAATGAAGTAGACGTCTGCAGTATAATAGCAATTTACAGATTTATTTTCTTAGAATAAGCCATATGCATCTGCTTAATTTTGGACATGTATGGAATTCATCTTCAATTTCAATTGGCTCATTTTGCTCACATTGAAGAGATTCATCAAAGGTTAGTGAGTTTTATTACTGCATGAACAATTTTTTATAGTTCAAAAAAATATAAATTTTATAATATGAATTTGGAGTTGAACCAAGAGATGCAGTTTCTTCACCTTTCCCTCCCCCCCCCACTATTGCATTGTCACTTGAAAAATTATTAAATTTTTTTTATTTAAAGTAAATTTTATTATTTTTTGCTGATTAATTTTGTTTCTATTAGTAAAGGATAAAATCTTTTATTGTCATTAATCAAAGCTTTTTATTTTTGTTTTCATTTTAAACAAATTTTCAACCTTTTTATATTAAAATCTTCCTGTTTTAATTACCCTCTTTTTGTTGACATCACTTATAAAAAGTAGGTAAATATGATTATTTTAATTTTGTTATTTATTATATGATTGTTCAAATACAAAATAAATTTTGCAATGCAAGTATGTTGGTAACAGACATCTTGCAAGTGCCAGTGCGTTACATAAGCTTATCTTCATTTAAAAATCTTTTTAATAATTATATTTATGCTTTAATTTCAAAATATCCCATTAGTTTTTTACATCCTTACTCATATATAAGTAGGTAAAGTGGATGATAAAAAGTTTTGAAGGCCTTATTATTTATTAAAAATTATAAGTTTTTCTTAATTAATAAAAGTTTTTAACGTAGTAAATGTATAGTTAAAGTAATAGAAAGATTTATTTTTTTTTTAACTTTTAAATAAATCTATTATTGGTTCATTTACACCATATTTGTAAAAATGTATACTATAAATAAATTTTTATCAACTTTTTGATAAATTATGCAAATTTTTGCTTAAACTACGTATAATTTTATAAGTTACATTATTTTAAAACCGCAAGTTTGCAAAAAATCATAAATGACTATATTTTGATTTAACATGTGGTATACAACATTCATACCTCACGTGCCAAATAAAATATTTCTGATACAACAGATAAATCATGTCATATCTTAAAAATTATATCACGTTTTACATATAATTATTCAAGGAAAAGTAGCAGTTTATCTTCGAATGCACAGTTTGTTGGTACATTGTTAAATAGTAATCAATAAAATGAATCTTTTTAGTTTAATTTCTCTTTTTTTTATTTCTATAATTATTCTTTACATTAGTCTTGGTAAGTACATTATAAATAATTAATTCAACTCTAGAAATAAAATATGTTTCTAAAGTGGTTATTTTATCAGACAAAGCAGAAGCTCTCAAAATTGAGTCGATACTTGGTGGCACTCCAGTTGAAAATTGTCAACTTAAATATAAAGTAGCTATAGTAGCTTACAATATACAAGTCTGCGGTGGTGTCATTCTTAATGAGGAATACGTTGCAACTGCAGCACATTGCGTACACAAGGATGAAGGAATTCATGCTGGACTGTCCTTGACTGTTGTAGCTAACATCAGTAATTTATATCATGAGGATTTAATGTTTGTCACAAAAGTTGATAAAATTTATTTGCATCAAGATTATGTTGCTACAATGCCGGAAGCAGATATTGCTATTTTAAGAGTATGTTTATCTGTTAGACATAGGAAACTGAATTTATTCAGATATTAGATTAATGTTTTTTAAAATCGTATGAAAAATTGCAGGTAGTTAATCCATTTATTTTTGATAAATACTCTTGTATGGCTAAAGTTAAGTTACCCCTAGATGTTCATAAAAAGTATGTTGGTGAAGAAGTGACCGTTAGTGGCTATGGAAACGTTGCAGGAGACAAGAAAGTTACACTAAATGGTAATCACAAATCAACCGATCAATTATTCTCATTGAAAACAAGAATTATACCAAATAATGAATGTCAAAAAAAATGGGATGTAAGTATTTTATTTCTTGATATTTAGGATGATTTGTATGAAACAATAATAGAACATTAATAATGTAATTTATAAATAAAAATATCATTTCAGATATACACTGACATATTTCCTAAAGTTCCACAAACTAAAGTTAAAGATTCATACATTTGCTCCGTAGCTGTAGGTGCACGGGGAGATAATCCTAAAGGCACTTGCAAGGTAAGTAAAATTAAATAAATATTAAATTAACTTGAACACTTGCATGTTAAATTGTATTTTTTAGGGTGACAGTGGTGCTCCATTAGTAACTAAAGATAATACCTTTATTGGAATTGTAAGTTTTGGTCCTTTAAACTGCAATGAATTTTATGCTCCTGGAATTCACTCAAGAGTTACTTACTACTTAAATTTTATCAAAAAAGCTATGAAAGATGATTCAAACTGTCATATCGTTACTGTTTACCCGGTTGTTGTATGTGTTATGTGGCTAGAAGATAATTAATGATATGTACGAAAAATTAATATTTTTCAAGGATAAATGATTGTTGTTGTTAATACGTTAATAAAATCATGTCAATAAGCACAAATAAAAATGTTTTCATTATGTGACCAAAATATTCATTTATAAAAAGATCATTCATATTGTTGTTGGGAATTGGTTTATACTTCTTTTTTTAAATAAAAACAATGCGCGATTAATTGAATAAGTTTAATTCTCTGTTCGATGTATTGTTAAATCAAGAGTAATTGTATATAAGAATAGGTATTTAAAGGAAGAAATTTACATTTTTACGTACGTAATTTAAAAATGAATTATTTAAAGTTTTTGGTGATCTCGTTGTTGATCTGTTTTTTAACTAAACATGGTAATAATATATTTTATTCGCTAGATAATCAATTTGGATTATTATTATTTATTAGTTTCGATCTTAAGAAAATAAAATTATAGCAAGATACAGCAATCTTTTAAATAAATTATTTAAAAATTATTGTCTCTAATAGTTCAAGCCTTGGAAATCGAGAATATTGTTGGAGGTACTCCAATCTCGATAACAGATCACAATTACCAAGTTTCAATAATGTCAAACGGTGCTCACATATGTGGTGGTGCCATTATTAGCGAAGATAGTATAGCCACGGCTGCACATTGCGTTGTCGATGAAGGCAAGGAACCATTCGCAGGATTCGAAGGTGGACTGGAGTTAAAAGTAGTGGCTGGAACAAATACGTTAAAAAATCTTGAGCCATCTGCGGTTAGCATTAAGGTCAATAGGATTTTCTTACGCTCGGACTATGAGGCGGGTAAAATAGAATCTGACGTAGCTGTATTGAAGGTATGTTTACTATTACTCACTACAATGTTTTAAGCAATTAAATTGACAAACTTTGTTTATAGCTTGCGGAAAAACTAGATCTCAAATCAAAGTTCATTGGAAAAGTTGAATTGGGTTTGGACGATAATTACGAAGATAGGAAGGCAGTCGTTACTGGCTTTGGCTCTATTTCTCTTAGCGATAAGCGAGGTTCAAGTGCACTTGATAGGTCCAATATTGTTCCTTCAAGTAAACTGTATGCACTTAAGACTACCGTTATTTCTAATACAGAATGTCGGCTTAAATATTTGGTTTGAAAAATTTATTTATTATTTAAATATTCTTTTCTTCTACTCGTTATGGTAGATTGAATGTTGAACTATTTTATTTCAGTTGTACAAAAAAGTATACACAACATTGCCTCTTATAAAAATTAATGAAAAATTCATTTGTGTCCAATCGGTACAGCATGATAAATATCCTCCAAGTGGCTCTTGTTCGGTAACAAAATTATCTTTTTTGCTTATTTTTGTCACTCTAAATTTTTTTTATTAATATTTGAATATTTTGTAGGGTGATAGTGGTGGACCAGTTGTGGTAGATAATAAATTTTTGGTAGGTATCATTAACGTTGGTCCCCTAAATTGTGATGAGTTTTACGCTCCTGGAGCTCATGCTCGTGTTTCATCGCATAGAAAATTCTTTGAAAAATCTATGGATGATAAGTCAAAGTGCAAGATGAAATTTGTATTTAAATCACTCACTGTATGTATGATGGAAGACTGATTATTTGTTATATAACATGTAAATATTGATATTTGTTAATAAAAATTTGTGATATAAACAAAATGTCTTTTAACTTAAAATTAATTTAATCATGGGGCATAATAATCCTTAGTATTTATCAATTTAAAAAAAAAAAAAATAAAAACAATAATAGACTTGATAAGTTCATTCAGAAAAAAAATTACTCAAAATGTAAGTTTCTTTATATTACGTTTGTAAATTTACATAACTTTAAATGCAAAACTTAATTCATTACAAACATATTTATAATTATGTAACGTAATGATTGTGAAACTTTTTTACGGATCATTTAATTTTAATGCAATAAATTAAACATATCATTTATTTTTATCGTATTTTTTAATTTAAAAAGTGATACACTTAGGTCAATTAAATGAATTTTATTGTCCCGATTCTATACTTAATTACCCAATTTTATAATGAAGGTTAAAAACAGAAAGAGGAAAAATGTGTCAGTAATGTAAAATAATTAAGTTTGTATAAACTTGTGTTTAACAAAATATATAAAAAGAATTGTAATGAAAAAAAATGTACAAATGAAATTAAAACGTTTAATATTTAGTTCTTTTATTAGATTGGACAAAGACAACTTACATTTTCTGACATTTAAGTTCAATCTATAAATGGAAACAATATATATCTTTAATGATCAAAAAAATGATACAGTGAATATTATAACAATATTAATAATTATAATAATTTTTCTATTAGAATCACTATTTTGTATTTTTATATTTCTATAGAAAATTTACAATTTTTAGATTTTCAATTCATTTACACTATAAACAGATCTATTTCAATTTAGTACACTAATATACATTTCTAAATTTTTGAAAAATGGCAGTAGTGCTTAATAAAACGTATGCAGATCAAAACAAAATTAATGGCAGTAAATTTAGCTATGCAATATTAGATCATTTCAAAATTTTCAAAAGCTATTTAAATTCGATACTTGTGTCAATGTCTAAAAGTGCTTTTTCTAATAAATAACGTTTCTATTTTTTTTTTCAACATATAAATCTTTACGCTATTTTAAATTATATATTTTTGCAAGACCTTTATGAAAATTTTTCAATCTAAAATTATTTATTTTTTGTACTATATAAAAGAATATTTATTGTTTATTTGAATGACATTAAAATATTTTTTTATAGAAAAGCACATCGAGTTACGTCGATTCATAAAAAATTCATTTATAATAACAAAATTTTCCAACTTTATTTACATGTTATAGAAAGAAAAGGTTTTCAAGTCAAGTTTAAAATTTAACTCGTTTCTTTTCATTTCATTATATATAATAATCAAATAAAATTAACTTTATTTTAATAGTTTTACTTTCGACAATAAATATATTTATGTTTAAATAGCATTTTTTATGATAATATACATAACTTTAGTAATATATAACTTTTTAATCTTAAAGTTTTTTATTTCTATCAAATTTATGTCTTTGAGTAAGCGTATTATTTCATTACCCTAAATTACCAGTTAACTTTTTCACTCACTATATTTTTGTAAATTACAGTAAGATTACATTTTTTCAAATCATATTCCAAAAAAAATGCAATGTTTTTCCCTTTACTTTTATTTATATTTTTATTTTTTTAATAATGCATAACACAATTGTGGATAATTATATTGTAATGTGGAAAAATCACTTTGAAAATAGACTGCTCTCGTCAATTTACATGAAATGGTCCCGATCGGATACAATAATATTAAGCTAAGTGTTGTGCGCTATGAGAATCATATAATTATCAAATAAAAAACTTATGCTATAAGCTTTATCGCCATAAATTACGAGTAATTTCTTTTTAAGAATTTTTACTAACCACATTATTTAGAGTGTTGTATTCTTCTATAATATTAATTCAATTTGCCTTCGAAACGTTTGATTAAAGATTTTTATTTATTATTTAACAAAAAAATATTTATAAATAAATTTTGAGCGCTCCAAAACACATAGGATACATTTTTAAGTTTATAATTAAATATGTATGAGCTAACTGCATTTCTTTTGTTTACTATCATAAGGACGGAAAATATTTTATTGTAATGGTCCATACTGGTGTTCATTTCATAGTAGTAGCTCTCTAGTGGTAATTTCAACAGTATTATTTAAAAAAAATTGTTTGGGAGCACTCATTATAAAATGAATATTTTTCATTGGCATATAAATAAATCGGTGAATTTAAATAACAATATTCAATTTATAAATGATACAATTGTATTCTTAAATATTATATACATACATGAAATGCAACAGATGGTTATGTAAATAAAAGAATAATTTTATTTTTGAATGAATGTAAAAATCTTGTAGTAAAAACTTAAAATTACTACAAATTAGATATATACCAGTGATATGCTTAGCTTATATTGCTCTAAAAATGATATTGTTTAAAATTTAAATAATACAAGATTGTGAGCGAATACAGTTTTAAAAATCGCACAAGTATAAAAATAAAAGTTAATTCTCTTATAAATAAATTATGAATAAAAACAGGTAAACAATTTTTATTAAAAAAAAAGAGAGGATTATAATGAGACTAGAATCGACGCATTACTACTTATGTAATTTATTTTAAAATAGTTCTTCAACAAAAAATCGAACTAATTTGTCAACCAACTTTTATTAAATTGAATTTTCTATAAAAATTTTTATATATTTGTTCAATAGTTTTGATTAGTGCAATCATTTTATTATCTTTCTTAATTACTCGTAAAACACAAGTGTTTAAATGTTTCTTATGCAATATGCATGTGAGATATATTAGTATTTTTAGAATTTTTGCTTTTATAAATAATATAAAATTTTTATCTTCAATAATTGAAATAAATAAAAAATAATTTTGTATTTATAAAAAGTAACCACGAGTAAATGCATTATGCATAAAATTTATTAAAAATAATTTATAATTAACGTCCGTATTCAGTATATAAAATTTACTAATTCTAAACATGAATATTTTTTTAACAAAACAAATATTAAAAACAAATAGAAAATATAAATTTTGGATACATTTGACTAAAACCTTAACGATTTGCTTATAACCTAAGCATCGAAGATACGAACATACATACTTTAACATTTTTGTTTGACTAAATACATAAATATTATTTATAGTTAAACTGTTAATAAGCGTTCTATGGTATTGTTCTCATCGATAGTCTACAACTAGACGTCGATTTTGTAAAACGATTCATTATCATTAATAATAATAATAATATAGGTAGTTTTGAAAATACTGTACACCATTAATGAATAAATTTTCTTTTTTCTTTTTCGTAATCGATATTTTTACACTTATAGCAATATACGATTCGTAACATAAAAAAAATTATGTAATTCTGAAAGATTAAAAAAAAAATCTTTGCACGTTAGTCATACCATAAAATAAAAAATAAATTAAGTCTAAATGAATGATGAATAAATAATAAATTAAAATAAAAGTTCGCTTTGCGTTTGTTAGTTAAATACTAGCACGTTCTATTGATACGGAACGTCTTGCCTTTGAAGAGATGAATTCAGACTAGACGGAGTCAGGAAGTAATTTTTTAATCCTTCCTTTAATATATAACTGGCGCGACGTTTGTACACACGTGTATCTTCTTAAACAAAAGTTTAAAAACAAAAGTTAATTCACCTCTTGAGGAACCGAAACAAACCTTTTCGTTTTTCTGGTGGTGGAGCCATTAACATAGGTACTTGATTTTTGTGCGTGATGTTTATCTATAACAATTTATTCATTAAATAATATTATTTATAAAATATAATTATCATTATACATAAAAAAAAAGTTTTTAAATAAACTTACAGTGCAAGGACCTTGCATCCAAGGTTCGCCATCAATTTGCATAGGAAAACGTTTTGAAGTTGTAATCTGAACACTACTACACTGGGCCAATCTTCTACCTGATGCACGTAGTCCTGTTTTTACTTGTCCCATATGTAAACAATTTTCTAAACCAATAACCTCAATGAGGTTATCTCCAATATCTTTAATCATTTAAAAAAATTTTTTAATTTAGTACAATAAATTTTGATTTTGTTTATTTTTTTTTTTTTTTATTTCAAATATTTTCTTACCTTGAATGGCAACTGTGAGATCGACAGAATTAAAGCTACTCGTGCTGAGTTCTTTGTCAGGACGCTTTTTCCGTTTTCCTAGTCTATGTCTCGAATGATGCTCGCCCCAGAGATTTGAACCTCCATGAGTGAAAGGAATGTTAAGCAAGGCTACGCCCTGAAGTGCTGGACCATGGGCTAAGTCCAGAGGAACGCCATCACACTTTAAATAAATAATCGTTAATTTAATTTACTTGTGAAGTGTTTATGATTTTTGAAATTGAAATATATACTCACGATAATTTCGATGTCCTCGTGAAGATTTTTACAGCTCGCGGCAAACTGCTCGGTAGTTGCGTATTCGAAATACCAGAGCTTATTCTTCATGCGACTATTGAATTTCTCTGGATTCTTTTCACGCTCTAGATGAAATTTAACGCAAATCGCTGCGTCTACACCCACTGAGAAATAATTGTTTATGATATTGTAGGGTATTGTGTCTTGATGAGGCTTTTTCTCTTCTACTGTGTCGGTTACTTCGATTTGCCAACGGTCCATCATCACTGGTGTTGCTTTTTCAATTTTCTGTTTAATCAATAATTTAATGATTAAAGAGTTAAATTGTGCAATTTTTATTTTTAATTTTAATGCTAAGGCATATTTATTAAGATAATTTTTTTCATTTTTATTTACATTTTATTACAGCTAATTTTTATTAAAATTTGATTCAAATTTTAGATGAAAATTTTAATTTAACAGCATACCTTTAAAAGTTTGTGAATAGCTTCACCCTCATAACCACCACCCCAACGCAAACATCGAGCTAAATCGTTTCCCGTCCCAAGAGGTATAACCGCAACTGCTGGTTGATGTTCAAATTGAACTCTATCTGTAATATACGATAAAATCGATTATTAACTAAAGTTTATCTATCGAATAAATTTTAATGGATAGATTACATGCATGTTGAAAGGAATTTTCATCTATTGAAATTTTGATCTAGTCATTTTACATAAGTAAACAATTAAAACACTTGTAATTCCGGAATTATTAATTTTAAAAAAAAGCAGATAATTATAAATATATTAAATTATAATTTACCCATCGTTTCAAGAACCCAACCAACAGTACCATCACCACCACAACATATGACTTTAAAATTCTCCACATCCTTAAACATCTGTAAACCTTGTGAAGGTCCACCAATAGCCAGATTATGTACTTGTCGAGGATTCAATATATATTGAAATTTTCGAAGCATACGTTCTCCTTGACGACCACCGGATTTTGGATTTATGAATACGAGTAAAGGTACCGTATTTGTGGGTGGTGTTACTTGGAATGACATTGCAGGCTGTGGAGCTACTGGAGTTGCTGATAAAAAGCTTCCCTATTGAATTTAAAAATTTAAAGATGATAATAAATTGAATTAATTAGAAAAATATGTTTATAATAGAAATATTTACCGAGCTTGTTAAAGACGATTCTTGGCAGTGTTTACTGCCTCGTTTACTGTCACGCGACAGTGATCTTTGTCGATCTAGTACTATAGGACAGATAGCCGTGGGCGGTAATATGTGGATAGCGTAATCCCCAAGTGTGCATTCGGCCTTCACTTGTGATACGCATTTATTGTGCAACTGTAAATATATGCGCAAAATCGATGTTCATTTATTTTGTACGATCAAAATTATACGAATTATATTTTTGAAGTATCAAATTTTATTATACATACCGTTAATTGACACCATCTACAATGTAATCCAGTAATACCATTGTAACTTTTTATGGTTTTTCTACATTTCGAACATTTTCCGTGACAGTTACCCTCCATCCAATGATGAACCATTGTTTGAGATGTTTTTTTACTTTTTACGTAAGTAGCAATACACGAAGCTGGTGCTCTTTGTACGCATCTTTCGTGTACGGTATATTTGCAGACTAGAGAGAACAAAAAGAAAACGTTAAAGAGTATACATACAAGAGTTAATTATCTTTTTTTTTCAAGCTTTTCTAAGCTTAATTACACGTTGGATTTTTAAGAACCTCTTGTGCTTCAACGAAATAGTTTTTTTTTTTTTTTCATGAACTTGCAATTGTTAAAATAAAGAACTGCACTTACAAACACAGCATAGACCTTTTTTGCCAAGACCCACAAGCATGTTGAGACAAAGATTGCAGTAAGCTGGCTTGCTAAAGTGTTTTAGCCTCCAGAGGTGATTACCGTCCTCCTTAACGTTAGAGTCAAGACCTAAAAGTACAAGTAACGGAATAGTCGTCAATCCGCCACGTTTCCATTCTTCTAAGGATACTGTTCCGTCTGCATCGTAGTCTATTTCAATCATCATGTCTTGCAGGATCTAGTTTTTTTTTTTTTTTTAAATTAATGAGATGAAATTATTTGAAAATTGTTTTAAAGGGTAGACAAAATTATTATAAATTAATTGAAGTATAAGCAATTTACCGGTTTAAGTTCCGAAACGTCCCATCCAAGATATTCAGCAACGTTCATCATTTGGTTAACAATGCAGTCCATCTCCTGTTTCAATTAAAATACAACAAAAAACTTATAAAATTGCAAAACTAAAACTTGTTATATTACGAGATATAAATTTTCTGTATATTAAGATATGCACTTGGCTTGCTTACATATCATACTGAAAGAGATTTTTTTGTTGACTTACATTTGTATCAAGGACTCCATTACCATCGGTGTCGTATAATCTGAACATAACTACAAAAAGTCAAATGCATATGAATTAGTACCAGTATACAATTGTACGTAATAAATTATAATGAATATAAAACAACTTTATTTCTCATTATAATCACAAATAAAAGCAAGCCAAAAAACAATTGAATTTTAGAATATAATTTATATAATTCTTTAATTAATAAAGTCTATAAATTACCAAGATGATTCAAATACGATTCATCATTCTTTAAAATATAAAAGAAAAGAAATGTTAATTCCGTCAATTAAGAATAAATTAAATAAATTCAAAAGTCATCACACGTATGATTCTACGTTACAAAAACAAATTTGATCAAAATTTATTATCAACCTATAAATGAAAATCATCTAAATTTAAACGCGACTTGATCACAGATCTTAATTTCGTACCACATTTTGGCAAACTTTATTTTTAGACTCTTTTCCCCTCTCTCTCACACACATATATATACACACATAAGCCCCCTATCTACCGATCTTTTTTTTTTCCACCCTCCACACCCAGTTACGTAATGACCCGAATTGCTCGTAAAAAAAAAAGGAAGTAAAACTCTCCCGTCGCTTTTATTTTTTTCCCTCAAACGATATCTAACGGCTATCGGTGAGTATAGTCGAGTATATATAGGCCCGTTAGCGCCCTCGTAAACTCAAACTTGTATATATATATATATGTATGTATGTAAGTTGCTAAAAATAAAAGCACAAACGCTCGCGTCACTAGAAGAAAGAAAGAAAAAAAATAAGAAAAAGAGAAAGGAAGGAAAGAAAGAAAAAAAAATGTAAAAATGGTTCATCGAACTTACACTCTAATTTATCTTCGGGTGTACCGGCCTCCAGAAGTGATAAATAACAAACTATGTCCTTCAAGCTGACTTTTACCGAATGGACGTCTATTGTACTTTGCTTCCTCACGCTGTGCTTTATTTCTGAAAAAAAAAGAAGAAAGTAAAGTATCATCATTGTGAGACTTATTTACTTTTGGAAAAATTTTCGATGTTGCTAGCCAACAATTTTTTTTTCATATACCTATAAATAATTTTGATCTTATTATTTATATATATTTTCTTGAGTATTAAAAAAAAATATAAGGAGAAACTTCTCAGTCTTCTCTCTTCCCCGGAAGTATTTTGCACCTCATCAATTACGATCCACGTTTGGAAATATATAACATATCACGTGAGCTTGCAAGGTTTCTCGCGACTACTGATCTCTCTCGAATTGGCAGACACGCTCTCGTGCGATCTCTCTTTTCTGGCACGTATATGATAAAAATAGATCTCCTACACGTCTCGTTTAATTACACGCGCTTAGTTCGGAATTGGTGGTGTGCTTAAGTTCGAGTAACTGTTGTCTGTATGCACCCTTTGATTTAGTGAGATAAAAATGTTATTGTTTTGCAATTATGTGCTGTCAATAACATGTGATTTCGGTCATCTGATTATACGATGCTAAATAATAAAGTTATATAGACACAAATAAAATTTGTTTATTTCATAGTAAGGTGATTTGGAGGTAAAATAGATTGTGTATGTATCTTCTTTGAAATTGTGATATTTTTTGTAAGAAAGTTAGAATGTAAGCGGTGTCAATATAAATAAACAGTTATAAGCTAATTTTTTTTTATTTTTACTTGTTATTTTGAAAGACGTAATAATTTTGTTTTTTTCAACTTATTAAATCTTATGTAATGTTTTTTAAGTTAAAATTAAAGAAGTATTTTAAAAATAAATGAAAAAAAATTCCAATTATTTTTTACAAGTACATTATAATAGTATAATAATAATCATACCTAAATTATTTGCAGTTTTTAAAATATGATGCACCTATTGGATACGTACACGTGTGCATCAATCACATTTTGTAATTGATGTCATATAGTTACTAAATCGTTATTTTCTAAATTAAATTATCCAAACGTAACAAAAACACTAATTAAATAAAATATCATTTATTTTATAATCACTAAAAAAAGAAAATTAATAACACTAGAATTTCACTTGAAAAAAACTTGCAGAAAATCTTATGAAAAATGTTTTTTGATAGATTACATAAGAAACTCGCGAATGGAACAAGGCGCAATTTCTATACCACGACCTGCTCTCGGCAGCAGCTTCTTTGGCACTAGTCAACTCGAGCGTGCTAGAAAGCTTAACTTGGAACGAATCATCGTCGAAACAAACTTTATCTGGCGCGACGCCCTCTAAAAAGATAAATCTTACAAAATTTATTATTGTTTTTAATTTCTTTTTTTTTACGAATAGCTAAGGAATTTAATCAGAAATTTTTTTTTTGTGAAAGATTAATGATTGGTTTATAGTAGATGGTTATAAAAATAATTTATATTGAGCTTTAAAAAAAACTTGATGTGATTCATCGTTATAAGAAATTGGGTGATGTTTAAATTAGGAACAATGAAAGCACATTAATTTCAATCTCAATAATGCTTCTTTATATGACTTAATCATAGTTCTTCCGATTACTCACGATTTTCCTGACTGAGTTAGCTATTTTTGGAGATGTAAAGTGTACGTAATCAAGATGAGTGAAAATTTATTGTTTTGTTAAGAACAAGGTACCATACGTTATAATACGTAAATTATGTGAAATTTACTAAAAAAAAACTAACTGCATAAAAAAAAATTCACATTAAACATTTCAAAAAATAAAAATGACATTACACAAAATTTACACCAAATAACAACGAATCATATTTAACTATCCGTAACAAACAAACAACTTCACAACAAAACACAAGTATAAACTCATAATCGATTTTCCAATAAAAAAAAAAGTTTTTATTATACCTCCAGTTTTCAACTTATACTCCTTCCAATATAGCCTATCACCAACAAGCTTTCACTCTAAAATACCTTCCAAAATCTTCACAGAGAACTACGTTAACCAGATAAAAACGTCAGCGAATATCTAGAAAACAGTTGCAACTACACAGCAAGTTCGCATAATACGTACACTACTCGCAGCAACGTCTAGAAAAAGACTCTCTACTTTGGATGTCTGAGGCCCTCAAGTATAGACGAGTAGACACAGAGGAGGAGGGAAGGGAAGGCCGGAAACACTTGTTGCTGGCTACGGGTGTATATATACGTTATGCCACGTAGCTTCTACGTCTGTCTGCTGCGGCTGTGTCTCTTTTGGCTCTGCGCTCAACTGTACTGCGCGGCTTGCCAGCTCGAATATTCTATTTCCGCACTAGGCTGCACGTGCAAGTTAGAATTATATATGCTATATATGTATACGCGAGAGCTTGACCGCTTCGATGGACTCTGACTATACTCGATCGACGGACTACTGACGTTAATGGATGTGTATATATATGTATATATGTATGTGTAGAGTTGTATGTAGTATATTTGGAAGTGAGGAAAGATTAAGAGAGTAAGAGGATTATTGCGTTGGTAGGGTAGGATAGTTATGTCGATACAGGACGTTTTAAAGTGAATTAACCAAGCTATAATTGTTGGTCTAATAATGATGCAAGATTTTTTATAATTATATTTGATTTTAAATTTTTGGTAAACGGTAATTGTCGTTGATTAAAAAATTAAAAAGTTAATTTTCATCTTTTACATATAGATAATTTATAAATTATAAGTGAAATCAATTATTTGCAACTATTGATATTATTAATAAAAAAATAACCTTTTGAATATAATAAAAAATATTTTCATTACTGATGCAGATTATATAGGTGAGATTAAAAAATTCAGTTTCTATCTATACGACTAAAACGTCTATCATTTAAATCAGTAATAACTTGAAATATATCTAGAGTAGATCAATTTACCAACTTATACATTATTTACTTCCGGCAGCTAGACATACACAAATGTGAAATTTATATTTTCATTGCAAGTCATCATTTCCAGTCATAAAATTAACATAACATTTTTGACATTTGATGTAAATTCAGTATATAAAAAAAGGGACTTCAAAGAGGATCTTGATACTCGATTTATTAAACAAATCCAAAATAGACAACTGGCTTAAATTGGTGTTGATGAGAAAAAGATATCACACACACGTGTGTAGAAAAAGTCAATGATTCGTTAAGGGATAAAGTAAGGATTATGTTTCGGATATACTAAAGTAGATTATATGTAGTGTCAAGAGATATATCGAATACTTTGTCAGTGAGTAATATGAAACTTGGACCAAAGTGGAACGATTACCTTCTGATGATGAGTATTTCTTTTGTTTGAGTGGATATTAGGGACTTTGTTTGTTTTTTCATCAAAATCCATTTTCTATCTTATGAGAGACGATAATAGTGTTTTCTTAAGTGAGCAATCGTTAATTATTCTGAAGTTTCATTTGCAAAAAATATAAGGAGTATTTTATAAAGTTCAAAGTAAAACGTAAAAAAATTGATGAGATCAGCTAAAGAGTTTCTTTTATGTTTAGTTAATAGTAAAACCTATCTCAACTACCTTCTACCTATCTCAACAAAGTAAATAACAAATTTGTTAGATCAACTAAGAAAGCATACATTGATCGAAACTTTGATAAAAGCGCGTGACGCATCATGTAGTTTTCAAGCTCAAGCTTTATTTGCTCCTCTTCCTATACTGTGTTAGCTTTTACATTAAAGATCAATTCCATCAGCAGCTCAGCTTTACGTGGAATTATCTCATCTTGTCTTATTCTCTTTGCACTACATCCGTTCTTTACCTAGAGGATAGATGTGGATAGTATGACGACTACGGGTAATGTGATCGTATGCGGTTTTTTTTTTTTTTAATCAAATTTCTTGGTTTAATGAATGTGTAGAGATAGAGCAGAATTATTGTGGTATTAATTTAGATTTTTGACTAATGATGAATGTTAATTAGAAGATTAGATAATCTGTATAGAATACTGTTGGAGATGGATGATTTTCAGATTCAGTCGATAAAGGATGTGTTTAGTCAGACGTGCGTGTGAAATGTTGAAATATTGTTTTATTCTACAATGATTTTTTTTTATTTAAGATTATTTCAATAAAGATTTACTTTTTTCAAGCACATATTAATAAAAAAAAGTTATGTATCATTAAATAACAACTATTTTTATACCTGAACTAACGAACATCACATATGATGTCAAAAATAAATAGAAAGGTTCAAGGAAACAAAGCTATACAACGGATATCGAATCCTCTCTTGTACTTGCAAAGATAAACCTAAAAAAAGCTTTAGCTGTGCAAAAGTCGGCCGTGCGAGATAAAGGGCTTAAAGTTAATATTGTTCCCGGCTTTTTTAGATCTATATATATATACACGAAGAGGAGGAGGAAGAAGAGGTCGTGAACGAACATTGACAAGGGGAAGAAGTGGAGGGTCATCATTTGAGAGAAGCGAAAATCGAGAGCTTAAAGGGAAAATTGATGAGAGGCATAAGTGAAGAAGGATAGTGTGTGCTAAGTGCTTTTGTCATGTGTTGGATTTTGAAGATTTGTTTAGGTTAATTTGTGTCATACTTGTGAGATCCGCTTGTTCAAAATAGTTTTGTGAACGATTCTTTGTATTTATTTGTAGATTAAAATTTTCATTTTTTAATATTTTAAAAGTGACATTGTTTCTTACAATTTTAAACAATAGATGGATAATATTTCTCTTTTTTTTTTGCTTTAGATTACCCATTTTTTTCTCGTTTTTTCAATTTTTATTCAATCGATTTGGAAAAAAAAGAATTCTTTGATTACTTCCGATAGATTTGTAATTTATTTTTTTATCTTCTCGACATCTCTTTTTCCATCGATCACTCAAAGATATACAAGAGGATTTCGCACGTCTATATAAAATGAAACGATTATGCTCTACTTATTTATTGGAAAAAAAATTTATTTATAAGAATAAATAGATCACAAACTTGTTAAACAAAAAAAAAAAAAAATAAAAATTTTTTTTATACATCAATGAAACAAAAGTGGATAGTTTTTTTAGGTTCAAAAATGTCAATTTTCACAAGCCTTTTTTGAGAGCAACGATGTGCAAGTATCATTGATGCAAGTGCATATATACACACGAGTTTCTCGATACTCGATCAAAATGAACAAGGTGAAAGTTAGAAGAGGCGTAAATCGAATTACGCCACTTACTGACCAATGGTCCGGTAGGATGGTTTCCATTTTATGCACAGACGTTATCTGAACTTTCAAGTGTACCTCGTAACACTTGTTCTTCTATTAGCTTAACTTTAATTTAAAGATGAATTCCTTACTATAATAATTCTACGTTTAATATTTACAATACCTTACTTATTTTTAATTTTGCGTGTTTTATTACAAAAAAAAATTTAAGTCATTTCATTTTTACATACCATCCAATTTACCATTATTGACCAGCAATGAATTATTTGACTTTCGCGATGAATTTCTTGACATCTGACTATGGCTTGGACTTGTATCAGTACTTTTTTTATCAAGTATGTCATGGCAGCTGTAAGACGAGTGAGGTACTGCGCGTAACGGATGCACAGTTCCTAAAATATCAATAAGTCCTCGTTAACTAAAGCAATAGTAATTCCTTTAAACTAATCGTTAAACTATTGCCCTTTTCCTTTTTATATTCTCTATACAGTAATTATATGTCATCCGCATATACATATCCTTACTATTTTAGATCAAAACTAATTACCATGCACACTGCTTGTCTGCAAAAAATCATTTTCCTATTTGAAATTATAATACTCAAAATTTTTCATTTCACCAAAGTCAATCACGTCTTTTTTTTTATCATAATAACAGCTTGAAATTATGATAGTTATAAGACTTTGTGCAGGCAATCAAATGAGCCGGTAAATTGACAAAAAAATACCAGTGCGCGTACGTCCTGAGGCCTCGCTGTCGGTTCTGTGATGCCCGAGTGCTTGCAGCTTTTCGGTAAGACCATGAATTTTCTCAGCAAATGACGAGCCATGGCTTTCTGAAGCTGGACCTGCTCCTGAGCCTACTCCCGTACTGTTTACGTTACTGCTTGAAGTAGTATGGGAGGTAATTGCTGCACAGGCTGTTGTTGATGATAGTACCGCCATCTCCTATGACATTTTTTTTTTTGATCGAGTGTATAAAGTGTGAATATGGAAATTATTTTGGAGTTGAATGTGAATTTAAAAAAAAAAAAGTGGGAATATGGTAAGGTTTTGTTGGAGGTAAAGATTAACGAGTTTTTTTATATGAAAAGGGTTTATTGAGAAGAGGATGAATAGATATCAAAAGGGCTTTTTTTAAATTTTACAAAAAAGATGAAAAAAATAAATGGATGAAAAGGTATGGTTTTGATTCTTTTTGAAATTCAAGAGTGATGGTTGAGAGCTTAAGATTGTCGAGCGCGGTAATCCAGTTCAAGAGTTAAATCCGGCTCATCTTTGATCTTAAAAATACTAAATGACGGCTTTGTAAAGTTGTAAATAATTAGGAAGCTCTTTTATTGTACTGTATTTAAAAGTTTTTCAGTCATGATAATGAACGATTGAATTAATTATATGTGTTAAATATAGGTAATGTGTTGTTATCACAAGTTGCTATTTTTATTGAACAATAAACTAATATTTATTAATAACTTTTATCAGTGAACGAACAACTTGTAAACTGTTACAAACTACAAAAAAAAAAAAAACTATCTGAAAAGTTATCAACTTTTTTTTTTAACTTGATACTTCCAATATGTGGTTACAATAAAAAAAAAAAGACGAAAAATCTTACCTTGAAAGTCTTGCCATCGACACCACGTGGTCCTTTTTTGATGAAGGATAGGTAGAGGTGACGAGACAACTCGTCAGGAGTTGTGACGTCGAGGTAAGTGTCCAGAAACTTTCTGAAGCCCTCGTAATCGATATCCTGAAATAAAAAAAGAAGAAAAAGAAGATATAGTAGTGTTTTAGATAGAACAAAAAAAAAAGTTTATTCGATTCGATTATTAAGGTCGTTCGTCTCTTTTTTTATCTCGTTCATATTATATAGAGGATAGATTTCTTGTACTATATCACTAAAAGTTTTTTCTGAGGAAATTGTTGGGTAAAAATTTGAAAGTTTTGATGATCGATTCTTTTCACTCAAAAACTTTTTATTACTTTTCGTATAATGAAAGTTACTTGAATATATTTAGTTTATTAAAAAATATTTTAGAGTACATTTTGCACTGGAGTTGAAATAGTTATCGTGTTAATAATCACTAAATTTCATCAAAGTTTTAAATACTTTTTCATTACGCACTTCTACTTAATTCTTTTTTTGATTTTGTTGTACTAGACCTCAGAATTTTCATTAAATTAATCAATTAATTTTTATTAAAAATTATATTTGACATGCTTTTTATCATATTTTGATATGTTTACTTTTATAAGTGATTGATCGGTTTTCCACAAATTTGTCAGTGAATTTTCATGTTCATAACGAAAAAAAGACATCGTGATAAAACAGCTTATTTTTTTATATAACAATCTTTATGCTAAAATTTTACGAACCAATATTCAGTATCATTTCATGCAATTGCACAAACCACAAATATCAGTTATCACATATGAAAAAGAGAAGAAAAAAAAAGGAATAAAAAAACAAAATTGTGCGAGTAAAATTGAAATTTCTCGCCATTGAGCAATTGGTAGGTCTTTTGTGTGTGTGTGAAGAAATCAATTTATATGCATACTGTTACTACTACTACTAGCAAGTTCTTGGTGCACGAACGTGAAACTCGTTCAGAGAAAGAGAGTCAAACTTTCTATTGAGACCGGAAAAGAGAATTGTGAGGTCAAATATGGATAGGTATAATATGATTCTCTCTCTCTCTCTCTCGAACTTTTGCCAACTGGAAACTGCAAAATTTTCGTTATATGCAGCATTTATTTCTAAAGCTTATATATACTGTTTGATTGAATAATGTACTATTACTATTACTGATACATGTATAGGATATTCTCTGGTACAAATATTAATACTCGAAAGACTTGATTTAATAGAGTTATAAGTTTGAAACAATCTGTTTATATGTACATATAGCTATATGAGACAATGTATTTGCTGCTTCTCAAAGTATACTGTATGTAGCTACTACTAGATTAAATTAAAGGTATCCATACATGTGTGTATGAAATGAATCTCAGTATATATTCAATTTAAACGAAGTGAATTGTTGCATCAACAAGCAAGTTAATAGAGAGAGAGAGAGAGAGAGAGAGAGAGAGAGAGAGAGAGAGAGAGAGAGAAGGTATGACACTGCAAAGTCAATATAATACAAATGAATGAGAATGCTATGATTGTATTTTCATATCACTATAGTTTGACTGACATAATATCCAATATATTGAAATGAACTCATTTTGATTATATGTACCTATACATTTTATGTATAATACTCGACATAAAAGAACAGCAGAAAGTTGATAAAGAACAATTGAAGTCAGAAAAGTAGTCTATTATCTGCTTTCGTGAAAAAAAAAATGAAATTCGTCAGTGAAGATTCGAATATCGTCTTGGTTCGGACTGTTGCATTGTGGTCAAGAAAAGCTAAATCCAATTTATCGAGACAATCGTTGGAAGATTTTTTATTCTTTTATATATCAGCTTACTGTTTGAAGAGTTACCAATGACTGTATAAAGAAGTATTGATATAAACGATTGTAAGATATTTATTACCTATTATGTATTGAATTAATTTATAATAAAATGTTTATAGTTTAATTTAATTTTTACAATTTTCTAACTAAGACTTAACAGTAAAACAAATCCAACAAGTAACATTACTTTGTCGTTGAGCGTTGAATGTCGTGTGATTCGATTAAACGATTAAAAGTAACAGCCCGTGCTTAAGCTGTGTTTTCGAAACGAGAGAGCCGGAAGAAGAAAACGATGCACGCATTGCATTCTATATATACATATACGCATTTATACGATGCGCAAAACCTAAAGCACTTGTTAATTGAGTTTTACTTTCAATTGCGTGTGTTCTTTTATCGTTCGGTTAATTTTTGCCTCGTGTTTAATTTAATCAAAATAAAGAAGAAAAAAATTCTACATTTATTTTTAAAATTAAATATAAAAATCTTTTCTCTAAAGAATATTGAACTAAGCCAATTATTTAATCGTCGTGTACGAAAAATCGAATCACACGTACTTCATTCCACTTGAATAAAAGATCAAGTACTCGTAAGCACTCGAATCAACGCAAAAAGCGTGATTAAAAAGAATAAAACTTTCTACTCACCGCAATTTCCGTTTCGCATGATTTTTCTTTTTTGGTTGCAATTTTTTTTTTCTTTTTACATTACAAGAGTCGTCGAAAGAGGTGTCGACTAACGAGAAGCAAAATTGCGCATAACGAACGTGCATTGGAGGAAAACGAAGGAGAGAAAAAGAGAGAAAATAGTAGACGTATTCGTGTGGAGATTCTACTTTAGGATGGGATTAAAAGAACGATCGATAATATTGTGCAGCTTGGCTTATATGGACACACATTGTGCTGTAATGGCATTTCTCCCATTAGCTTAGCAACAGAAGGGAAATGTGGTAGTATACTAGAAGTCAAGGAAAATCAATGAGGAGATTATATATGGATATTCGATAATACAAAGAATGATATAAATAGTTGTGAAAACCACGATGAATTTAAATTTTGTATTTTAATGTACAGCTGGTTTAAGAAAAATTAAAAAAAAAATGTCATGTGGGTATCGGTTTGGAATTAATGGTTTTGTGGTTTTCTTTTCATTATTGTAATGTTTTCTAATTTAATAATTGACTTTGTTGTGGTTTATTTGTTATAACCATTTAAATAATTACTTACAGCTAATATATTTTCAAGCAATATATATTAAAAAAATAAAAAGGATAAACTTGAATGTTCAAGTCATCTATTTACTTATAATAAAAAATTAAAACTAGAAAATAGCAGAAGCTTGAAGACGGATAAAGAGTATGAAGAAAAAAAAATAAGCTTGCAAAGAATTTATTATGCGGAAGAGGAGAAAAGAAGAGAATCTCTTCTTTTTTTATACAGCGGATATAGAAGAGCGCTTGTATATAGAAGTCGGAAGATGTGGCATTGATATCGACAAAGGAAAACACAAAGACTCGTGAGACAAAGTGATAAAGAGAGCCTAAGAGCGAGTGAGTAAACTTGAACAACGGAATATATATTTATATATATTGGGAGTAATCGAAATCGATCATACTGATGCTGCTTCTACTACTCTCTCACTCTTCTCTCAAAGCTTTCCGTATATAAATAAAGCAAATCTCGCGCCAATGGAGCGACGAAACTCAATAACAATTTTCCGGATATTACACACATTTAAAGAGAAATAAGGATCTAGTTGTCTTTCTTTCATAACACATCAGCTGTATGATTCTTTTTTTTTTCATACCTATGATACACAAATATACGCAACTTCTAAATTATGTTTTACTCGACATGGATTCGCGGTAAAAGAAGCTTTACTATTAACTGAATTTTAATGGAGGGGACTTATATGTATATTGCATAGACTGTACAATACAGAGTATACGTTTACGAGGCGTCAATAAGCTGCTTTATTGCTACTGACGCACATGAGTGGCTTTTCTGTGTGTATATATATATATATATATATATATATATATATATATATATATATTTCTTTTTAAATGGATGGATATACTATATATACATTCTCTTTTGTCTTGGGAATTTGAAGAGCGACATTTTATGACGTACCACGAGCTTTTTAACTTTACGCTTGTATATATTTATAACTGTCTACGTAATTTTGTTTTTCATTTATTCTACAATCCCTCCTCTTTAATAGAGTTCTTTTTTTTTTTGCATTTTAATCAGCATCAGTCAGAGAGAAAGAGGGAAACGTCAAAAGTTTTATTGAAGCATGATGGGTAACTTGAAAATTCCATCTCTTTTTGCGGACGTCATAAGCAGAAATAGTCAGAAATGTCGCGATATATCCCGTATTAATAATTCAATGTCTCATTTCAACCTACCCTCCCCCATTCTTTTACCATTTGTCTCTGGTATAAATAACGAATTACACTAATAACACCGATGGGAAATGTTGAAGCTCTCGGTAATCGTAAAAGTATTTTGTGTGAAAAAAAAAATTTAGCTCTTTTTTCTTCATCTTAAGAACCGATTCCTTCTTCAATCTCATAAAATTTAGCGTCACCGAACTGTACATAAAAGAGGACACTTTCGAAACGATGCTTTCAACTTGGATTCTCATAAATTTTCACTTGGTGAGAGGTAACAATAACAAATTTTTTTTCAAATAATATATAATATTATGAAATGAAAAAAAAATTCTTTTTATCATTCTAACCTCAAAATGCCATCTTTGGTAGAGATTTTGAGGTTCTCACGATGAAAAAATATTTTTGACCTGGTACGGGAGGTGTTTTTGTGCCTCA